>VNJV01009191.1:0-64096 GCA_008042635.1 Drosophila nikananu | reverse complement strand
TCATATTATGCATATATCGAGGGGCGGTATATGAACACAGGGCCATATAAGGCCTATGTACAGCGAGAGAAAGAGAGACCGAGGCATTCCAATTCCACCCTTATGCCAATCGATCAGATGTTAGTTTTCCCAAAAGCCGCAGTTCCAAACTGAGGTGTGTGCTGTGTGTGTGTTGAGTGTGTGAGTGCGTGCGAGTGAGTGAGTGAGTGAGTGTGCAGTGAGTGTGATCCCCGGGAAGGATCGCAGGGAGGGACACCCCTGTCTAGGGGATGAAAAGTCAGCGAGCGAACGTTTTACATAAGGACGCAGGCGGCAGGACCTTCTGCAGTCAGCGAAGTCACTTCCGTTGAGCCGTCGAGTCCATCGAGTTAGCCGCAGTTCGAGTTCGGAGTTCGGGGCACGCGACACAGAACGCCAGCAGCTGTCCTAAAGCAAGGACACGTCAGCCAGTCACCTACAATCATCGCTCTGCCACTATAGCCAAAGGAGCCAAAGGAAACCAGAAGAGCCAAGTTACCATGGCCGCCCTGCCCTCACCGCCCACCAATGCCGATGCCAGTGAGAGCAAGGAGAATCCCCAGGGACAGGGACAGGGACAGGGGCTCGGACAGGGACAGGGACCCGGACTCAAGGCCACTCTCAAGCCCTTTGGCAAGATCACCGTGCACAATGTCCTCAGCGAGAGCGGAGCCAACGCCCTGCAGCAGCATATTGCCAATCAGAACACGATCATCCGCAAGATCCGCGACTTCGGCATGCTGGGAGCTGTACAGAGTGCGGCTGCGGCTCAAGCGCAGGCTGCGTCGTCGGCCACCCCCCTGCCCAGGAAGCGACCTCTGGGCGAGTCCAAGCAGAATCAGCAGAACCAGCAACCAAAGCCGCTTCCCGCCGCCAAGAGGAGCAAGTCCTCGCTGAAGAAACTGCAGGCCGAGAGGACCCCGAAGACCCCGACACCTCAAAGGAACTTGGCCAAGCTGCAGCGCCAGTTGGAGCAGCGGCTTGTGCAGGAGCCGGAGCATCAGGGCTCGGTGGTGGTGGCGCCAGTGAGTGGGACGCCCGGACGGAAGGGCCTGCCCCTGCCACAGGCCGTGGCCCGCCGGAATGCCCGGGAGCGAAACCGCGTGAAGCAAGTGAACAACGGATTTGCCCTGCTGCGCGAGAAGATACCCGAGGAGGTGTCCGAGGCCTTCGAGGCCCAGGGCGCCGGGCGCGGGGCCAGCAAGAAACTGTCCAAGGTGGAGACCCTGCGCATGGCCGTGGAGTATATCCGGAGTCTCGAGAAGCTGCTGGGCTTCGATTTTCCGCCGCTGGGCCGCTGCGCCAATAGCTCCGGCTCCGGGGACGATAGCTTCATGTTCATCAAGGACGAGTTCGATGGGTTGGACGAGCACTTTGATGACTCCCTGAGCAACTACGACATGGAGGAGCCCCAGCAGCATCATCAGCAGCAGCAGCAGCAGCAGCAGCAGCTCCCAGCAGCCGTGGAGACGGAGCCCAGTCCCAGTCCCAGCGTGGATGTGCTGCCCAGCCTGACCACCCTCAATGGGATGCAGTACATCCGGATACCGGGCACCAACACCTACCAGTTGCTCACAGCCGAGCTGTTGGGTGAACTGAGCCAGGACGCAGGAGCGGAAGCGGAAGCGGCATCGGTAGCTGTCAGCAGTCCCTGCTCCTCACCACCTGGCGTCGTGGCCGAGGCCGAGCTGCTCTTCAAGCAGGAATCGCCGCCAGGAACGGGAATCCCCGTTGCTTACAGTCTACAAGGACAACCGCAGCCACAACCCCAGCAGATCCTGGGATCCTCGCCCATTTTACCCGCCTTCTACGACCAGGAGCCGGTCAGCTTCTACGACAACGTGGTGCTGCCCGGCTTCAAGAAGGAGTTCAGCGACATCCTCCAGTACCAGGAACAGGCCGGGCCCTGCGCCTCCGGCGGCGGATGCCTCTCGGACGAGAGCATGATCGATGCCATCGATTGGTGGGAGGCGCACACGCCCAAGTCGGACGGCGGACCCGCTTCCTCCTCCAATCTCTCCAACGACGACACCTCCGCCGTGCTCTTGTAGAAGTCCAAGTCATTTTTTATATATTTATATATTCCTTTTTTTTTGCAAGCAAACCCAAGCCTTGACCGAGTCATTGAGTAAATGTAAATAGCCGAGAGAGAGAGAGAGAGATAGAATGAAAGAATCATCTAGTGATCGTCTTCTTCCTGACCTCCACTATCCTCCCCAAATAGTTGACCTAATAAAGAGCTAAATGTTGAGCCAGTCCTAGTTCGTAGTCGCCCTTGTTCCCTCTTTAACGGTAGCTCCCCAGCCTAGTTAAGGTTCCAACTTTTTTTTCATAGGCCTAATTGTGCGCATGTTCAGTTGAGTTAAGGTAACACATACTATATGCTATATGATATATGCTATATGCTATGTACTATATATGAAATACATGCAAAGTGCTAAAAAATCAAATCAAAGTCTTTGAATATTCATTTTCTGGTTTTATTGCGTGTATGTGGAAAATATATTTCACCGACCCTGTGTCATTGATATTTTCTCGTTTTGCTAAATCGACATTCTGTTAACTATATCTCCGACTTTATAGGCATCAATATAAAGACGTTTTAGCCTTAAACATGTTCTTAAGAGGCGGAAAAAGAAAGCAAATAAAACAATATATTTTCAACACGATTTGCAGTGGTTTTCCCAAAGCTGCCTTGCCCTCGATCTCTGGTGTCCTAACGGTTTCCATACATAGGGTTTCGGCTAATGGCTGCCAAACATGCACACTCATCGGATCGGATCTGATCTGAATAAAAACTGAACAAAAAATAACAGAAAACGGAGAGCTAACAACAGCAAGGGAATCGGCGTATCATGTTCATTTTCATAAGCGCCCAAGCATGCAAGGGATAGAGATCGCATGGTACATGGTATATGCTGCATATAGTATGTGTATTTGCATACGGGACAGGGAGAGGTCCTGCGAGGCACTCCGCTTCACTGGCTGGTATTCAAATGAGCCTCATGTCCGTGTCCTGATAAATGACAGTGCGCCCGAGGGAGAAGAGAGACTGAAAAAAAACCGGAGACAGGAGACGGAGATCGTAACCCTGCAACGTGGGAATGGAAAAGCCGGACCGGAATTGTGCTGCTGCAAGTGCAGGTCTCCTAATGAAAGAACTAATTAAAAATGCAGCAAAAGGGGCATAATAATTAGGGATTTACGAAGGGCAACCGCAGAGCAAACGGGTTGCACTCAAGCACTGAGGTCCTGGGTGTCCTACTCCGACAAATCCTTGATCGATTAGTTCAAATAAAAGTGTTGAAATTTGCATAGAGGAAGAAATGGGTAAAAAAAATAATGGGATATACGAACATGACATTTAATTATTACGAAATAAATTCAATGTATAACCATCAGGGATTGTTTTGAAAGAAAATATTGTGGGTATGAGATTTTAAAACTAAGCATTAATAATTTAACACAACTCCATCCCTTACTTTCTTATATTCCATTTAATACTTTTCTAGAATATTCCTTGTATATTCTTAACAACATAAATATATATGTGTATATAATCCCAGGTATTGGAATTGAAAGTATCCAAAAACTGAAAAACTGACCAAAATCTTGACTGCCATTATTCAAAGGCTCTTTTCCCACCCTCACGCTGGCTTGGCGCTAGGATCTCTTGGCTAATTGTATGCAGGACCTTATTGTCCTGTGCCAACGTTGGTCTTCCCCCCCTCTGCCGCTTTGGACAGCTGCCAGGAGACAGGACACAAATGGAAAGAAAACATCCAGAGAAAACCGAGAAAAACGCGCCAATCCAAAAAGGATCAAAATGATGCAAAATTATCCAAGACGAGGACGACGAGAAACAGGATCGAACAATGGGGAAAATCAATTGAAAATCGTTTAGCCATTGGAGGAGAGTTGGCCTGTGCCAAACGGGATGGGAGAAGAGCATCTGCGGATTCCAGACGTTGAGTAATATGAGTGTGTCCCTCGTGCGAGCCTACACACAAAGAAAAAAGAGGGACCCTGTGTCAAGCTATAATATAATTAATAATCAATTCAAACCACGAATTAAATGACTATCAATACTCATATTTGAAAAGATATACATAACATATTTATTTAAACAATTTCAATACTGCCTTAGTTTTTATTGGATTAAAAAATCTTCTTTGGAGTTTACAAACTAAAAATAATAACGAAATTTTAAGAACGTATTTAATTTTTTTATTTATTTAGAAAGAATGGATATGGCAACCTCCTTTAAATAATAACAATTATAACAATAATTATCCCAATAATAAATAGTTTAACTTTAGCCTCGATATTTTTTCTCCATGTACCAGGCCGTGTCCCTCGGCCGTTTCCCAATTCTTGATCCAGGTGCAAAGGTGCGTTACCCTACCTTTCTTTTAATTTTCTTTTTTTTTTTGTGGTGGGTGCCCTGTTCACCGTTAGCAGTGAAAATCTGCTCGACGCACCGTTATGATTATTAAAAATGTATATATATATTGGTAATGCGATCGATCCGATTTCGGACTGAAGTCCCGTTGCGATTTAACGCTAGGAAAGGCTTGAGCAGCAGATGAAATCCCCTTTCGCCGCTCGTCGGATCCCGGGTTCGGTTTCGCTCTTTGATTCCTCTTCCCGTTATGCCCCTTTGCGGGCACATGTCACCCTCTTGAATATTCATAAATCATTGAATGTAATAACTCATTATTATTGCAACGGGACTCGTACGAGGTGCACCCCGCCCTCGCGTTCAGTTAGCGTGTGCGCAGGCGCATGGGCTGGGGGTTCCCCGATCCTGATCCCGATCCGATTACCAATATCCAGGGACAGTTGCTGGCGGGGACTCAGTGTTCCAAGGTATTATTAAGATCATATGGCACTCAACATGATCTTATCACAAATTTGGATAACTGGAAACTTATTTTCAAAATTCATTCATCGACCGCCCGTTCTTAGTTTCCAACATATTCATTCAGTTTATCTTAGTTTCGGTACCTTCAAGGCAACTCATTCAGTTTACCATAGTTAAGGACTTAAAGGATTTGAGCACTTTCCTGAGTGCCTGCAGATCCGCTGATCCGCTGATTCGTTGTCCGGGATCTGGGGTTTCAGTTATTCAGGTTTTGTGCTCTGATTTCCCAACCCAGTTTCAGAAAAACTGTTAACCGCAGAATAAGCCGCAGGATCTCTAAAACTTAAGCAGTTTTTCTGGCCATCATTCCAGGGATTTGTACTTTGATTTGTTGTCTCGAGTGGACGCACTTCAGGCCACAATAAGGGCACTTAAGTGCGCGCTTTGTGGCTAAGGCGCTTAAGCGCTTAAGCAGGGACTGGACGCTGTGGCTAACACTTTCTGAAAGCGTAAGACCCCCGCCCCTCGTCCGGAGATGATCCAGCGGCTGACAGATCCGAGTTAATTTCATTCAGGCTCGCGTCCCGCTGCCATATTGCGTCCTCGAGTAAAATAATAATAGCATAATAGGAATGTCCTCGGCGAGTGCAGCAGCTCCAAATGAAAGGCATAAGGACGACATGTGTTGGCTGTGAGTGTGCTCCAACAAGGCCTGGCTGCACATGTTTTCCAGGACACCGTCACCGGCTGCCTCCACGTGGGTCCACATATATATAGAATAATACCCTGTATTCCCCGTAGCCCTGTGTTTTGACTCCTGGCCCTCCAGGGTGGCCACGGGCATTCATTTACGTTTCTGTGTCAGGACTCCTTTTGGGATCAAGAGCACTCGGCATTGAGCCATCATCGATTGTGTGACTCGCACAATTTTGACAGGCTCTGTTGGCCAAAGACATCTCTCCAGGAAGCCCAGTTTTGCATTGCATTGATTGAGATGTCCTCTCTGTTTGTCTGAACAATGTTCCGAGCTCTATGAACTTGAACCGGACAAGGATACTGGCTTGGTGTGGGGTCCGTTCACGAGAAGGACATCCCGGAAACAGCTCAATCAATACAGTAAGACTCCCTTTCAGAGAGAGGCTAAGAGTTTCCCTGAGAAAAATGATTACGAAATAATTTAAAATAATAATAAACAACTGAATTATAGCGTGGAAGTTAACATAACTTATTAGGCCTCAACTTACTCCCCCCAAAAACAATGGAACATAATTTACGAACCATTTCCTTCCACCTAGCACATGCCAAATTAATGGTAAACCCATCTCTAGAGCAATATCAGTGGGAGATGCGGCCCGCGGTGGTCATCAAAGGGTCAAAAGGAGGCCCGAGTGTCACGCATGAAGGACATTCGTATGTCCCCGCTACGAAATGCACAATGCCTAAAGGATTCCGCCATAAAAAGCGGAATGAATGTGCACAAACATCCGGAATAGAGAGAGTCCCGAAACGGTGGATTGGATTACCGCCGACGATGATGTGCCCAAGATCCTGGCAGGTAGAAGAGCGTAAAAAACACTCGGCTATTTTCCTAACGCAAAAAAGGACAATGGCAATACAGAGCCGATGTGCATGTTCTTTTTGCTCCGGCTCCCTCCTCCGAACGGGTTCATTAATCGTGTTTGGCAACAGGAAGCGCACCGCGAAGGAAAACGAAAGGACTTCCGTTCCGTAATCGGATGCTCGTTAATCGAACGGAAAATCAAGAGGAAAATCGAGAGGAAAATCAAACGGAAAATTGCATTACATTGCCGAAAAAGACCAAAAGTGAAAGCCGACTCTCAACACGTAAAAAACGCAAAAGGAGCTGCCGAAACCAAGAAAGGAGTGAGAAATCCCATGACAGGGCGAAAATTCCTGCATTATTCAGCGATGAACTGCCAGCGATTTTAGGACAATAGCATTTGCATTTGTCACGGCCTCGGTCCGAACCAAAATCCGATTAATCGCATTACAAATCGACCTGCGAAATGAGGTGTCGACTTAAGTGAGCCGCGCGATCAGCGGTCACCGCCGATCAGCATAATGCTAACAAATTCGAACAGCTTATACACAGCGGCAAAAAACACATGACAATACTCCAAAACATCGGTGTAGAATTTAATAAAATATATATACACAATCCACAGCTAGTTGCTTTCAGCATATCGAAATATATATTTATTGCCTTGCGGGTATACAAATTTTAGTCAGAATCTTGAAGTGCACAGAGGGAGCCACTTACCTAAATACCCATCTTTATATATTCATTAATAGAGCTTATGAACAATTTAATGTGGAGATTTCAGGGAAGTACATTTAAGCCTTTATTCTACTCAAACTGTTTACTTTGGGGCCGCAATCGTTAGTAACATGAATCGCCTATTGAAGGCTGTTTTAAATGGATTTTCTCTCTCTGTAGGTATGCCTCTGTATGCCTCACACCTCTTACACTCCACCAAGGACAGAGAGGGCTCTGCATCAATATTTTGACATTGCCGGCGGTTTGGTGTTCGCAAAAACTGCCGATTGCAACGCATTAGCGCATTAACGAGGAGGAAGACCGTGAATATCAAGGTTATAATACCCATGCCACCTTTTGGGGCTCCCGAAATCGCCACCGGAATGTGTGAATTTTGCATATTCATTAGGAAACCTTATTTTTATAACCCTTGCAGAACAGTTTTAGATTCCCAAAAAATCAGAAGACCTTTTTTAATTACAGTTTTTACAGCTCCATGGGCTGCGCTTGCTTTTATGTATACATTTCATATATTTTTAATATTTTTTGGGTTTCATTCAAACCATGTGACTTAATAAATACTAAAATAGAGGAAAAAAAATTACACTACAGTCTAGGAAAAAAAAGAAGGGGAAAGGATATAGGCATAGGACATAGGCATAGGAGGGGGAATACAAATGGAAACAGTTGAGTAATTAAAAGGAGTAGGGGGAGATAAGATATAAAGTATATAGCATATAGGGGCACCACCCGCTAAGGACCAACGAAAAGAAAGAAATAAGAAAAGTAATAAAGAAAAAAAAGAATGGAAAATTGGTTGACTCTCTGGCTGGCTTGTTGGCTTTCTCGGTTCGGTTCGGTTCGGTTCGGTTCGGTTCGGCTACGGGTTCGTCGTCATCGGATCTATGTACAGGGCTCTCGGGAATCAGGGATCGGAGTCGGAATCGAAATCGGAATCGGAATCGGACCTAGGCGCTGGCATTGGCATACTGACGCTTCTCCAGCGAGATGTTGAAGCCGTTCTCCAGCTTCAGGATGATGTCGGCCTGCAGCTTGAAGTCCGCCTCCGTGTCGGTCGAATGGACGATGTAGTTCCTCACGATGGTGGACAGGAGAACCTTCAGCTTCAGCATCGCGTACTTGCGACCCACACAGCTCCTGGGCCCGGCGCTGAACGGAATGAAGGCATAGTAGTGCCTGTTGGCCATGCGCTCCGGCAGGAAGTTGTCCGGGTCGAACTTGGTCGGATTGGGATAGATGTCGGGGCGACGGTGGACGCTGTACTGGAGCACAATGCAGGTGGTGCCCTTGGGCACCGTATAGGGGCCACTAGCCAGCTTCAGGTCGTAGTCCAGGCGGCGGGCAATCAGGGGTACTGGTGGGTACAACCGCAGGGTCTCGAGGATCACGCGCTCCAGATACTTCATCTCCATGGTGTCGGCGAAGGTGCAGTCGCGCAGCATGTTGTCGCCGAAGATGGCCTTCTGCTCGGCAAAGACCTTGGCCTGAATGTCCTTGTGGATGCCCATCATGCACAGGGCGAAACTGGAGCCGGCCGAGGTGGTGTCGTGGCCCTCAAACATAATGGTGTTCACCTCGTCGATGATGTCCTTCTCATTCCACTCGATTTCCGGATTCTTGGCCATCTCCACCATGGCGTCGAGCAAGGCCAGGCGCCGCTTGGCACCCACATCGTTCTCATCAATGTCGTCCAGATCGTCACGCAGGCCCTCCTTCTTGGTTGCCGGGGCGCTGCTGCTGGGCGCGATCTCCTCAATGATGGCGCGCGACTCCTCCTGGAAGTTCTCCTTGCGGTCCCTCACCACCTTGCTGGTCATGCCCAAGATGATGTCCATCATCTTGTCGCCCTTCTCGCGCAGCTTGGTGAACTTGTAGATGGAGTCCAGGCGGTAGAGGAGCTTCACCTGCCGCTTGTGGATGATGTCGCACATGTCGACGACGGCCTGGGCGTACTCGAAGCTCTTGTTGCCCTCCGGCAGCTTCTTCACACCCATCGCGGTGGACAGCAGGATGTCGACGGTGGTGGTGGACATGTAGTCGTGCACGTCAAAGGACTTGCCAGCCTCTAGGGCCATGCGACCGACCACGGTCTTGGAGTGTTCGACAAACGTCGGCACGAAGCTCTTGAGGATGCTCTGGTGGAAGGTGGGGGCGATCATCTTGCGGTGGTGGCGCCAATGGTGTCCGTTGCTGATCAGCAGGCCGTTGCCGAACCAGGGCTTGAAGTAGCGATACTCCTCGGCCTTGGTCAGGTGCTGGTGGCCACCCAGGATCAACTCGATGTCCTTGGGGTTGGTGAGGAAGATGAGCAGGACGTTGCCAAGCCAGGCCTTCATCGTCTCGCCGTACTTGTTAAGGTAGCCCAGGCCGACGGCCAGGATCTCGGCATTGCTCAGCCCAGCTGCCACGTGAGCCTGTCCCAGGATGGGCAGCTCCGGCGGCGACGGTATGTTGGCCACCATGCGGTACTCGCGGCTGTTGCGGCGCCAGTACTCGTACAGGGCCATCGCCACGAGGGTGCCCACCAGGGTGGTCAGCATGGGGCTGAACCCCAGCAACGAGCCGCCGCTACCAGCTGCAGCCTGCTGCAGCGTCTCCTGCACTGTTTCCACTGCCATGATTGCTCTCGCTCTCTCTTCCTGTCTGTCTGTGACTTATCCACTGGTGGTCCTCCTTAGATCCTCCTGCTTAGATGGCACTGTTGCTATTCCAGCCGCCAGCGCTCAACTATGCCTTACCCACCGCCGAGTCCACAATTTTATACGGACCGGTCCCTGGGGGTGGTCGGGTCTGGGGGCCAATCCGGGAGTCAAGTGTATGCCAGTCGCAGTCCCAGTCCCAGTGCCCGGTGGTGATTTGCAAACCAAATCCGAGTCACGTAGTCGTTCGACGGAGCGCACTTTGGATCCGCTCCACTGCGTCATTCCATTTCCGATCGCCATAGGAGCCACCATAGGCAGTCCGCCATTAAATGACAGAGGGCACAGTCGGACAGTCGGTCTTGGTCCCTCTTTCCTGGTGCAGTTCGATCCACCTTTCACCTCTTGCAAGTGGCTTTCCAAAGTATTATACGGATTTCTAGTGACAATTTCCAAGTTTTCCAGTCTGGTTTTTGTGTTCCAAATTAATGACATTATTATAGTATTTTCCATTCCCAAGCTATTACCTTAATAGTTTATATTTAAAACATTACGTTTTGACGATTTTTCTGGTCATCGTTCCTATGAAAGTATCCGACAATATTCAAATTTATTAAACTATTAAAAACTTACAAATTAAGGTATTGGATTTTTATGATTTTATTCTAACTTTTATTTATCAAAAATTAAAATAAATATTTAAAAAATATATATATGTACATATTAACTCTCCCTATATTGCGCATATTTTTAGACCATTCAATTTTAATATGCATGGGCTTAAACTAAGCCGATTTGTGTCTGGATTTGTTTTTTCTTCTTAGTTTTTATTGGAGAACTTTTCTGCATTCAAAACTCGATTTATAATTTTTTGACAATTTTTCACAATTTTGGCGATGTAGCCCCTTAAATTTTTTTTTTTTAAATTGGGAAACCTTTTTTTTTTAAATCTCGAACTTCTGTGGATTTTTTATCGTAACTTGGCTTAAACTCAACAGATTTCAGTCTGGTTTGGTTTTTTCTACTTGGTTTTTAATGGAGAACAGTCCTGCATTTAAAACTAGGTTTATAATTTCTTGGCCCATTTTTGAGAATTTTGACGATGTCACCCCTTTAATTTTTTTTGTCTCAAAAATCGCGAACTTCTTCTGTGGATTTTTTATCGTAACTTGGCTTAAACTCAACAGATTTCAGTCTGGTTTGGTTTTTTCTACTTGGTTTTTAATGGAGAACATTTCTGCATTTAAAACTAGGTTTATAATTTTTTGGACAATTTTTGAGAATTTTGACGATGTGACCCCTTTAATTTTTTTTGCCTCAAAAATCGCGAACTTCTTCTGTGGATTTTTTATCGTAACTTGGTTTAAACTCAACAGATTTCAGTCTGGTTTGGTTTTTTCTACTTGGTTTTTAATGGAGAACATTTCTGCATTTAAAACTAGGTTTATAATTTTTTGGACAATTTTTGAGAATTTTGACGATGTGACCCCTTTAATTTTTTTTTGCTCAAAAATCGCGAATTTCTTCAGTCATTTTTTGATCGTAACTTGGCTGAAACTCAACCGATTTCAGTCTGCTTTGGTTTTTTCTTCTTAGTTTTTATAGGAGAACTTTTCTGCATTCAAAACTAGATTTATAATTTTTTGTAAATTTTTGAAAAAATTATGATGAAACCCCTCGAATTAAAAAAAAAGGGTCACAATTTTGGCTTAAAAATCGATAACAACTTAAGTGTTTTTTATTGATGCAAATAAACAAAATAATAATATCAAATAAGTTTAAAAGAAACTAACTTTCATTGCCACAAATATGAAGCCTTTAAAATTTATGTCCGAATTTTGCAACGCATTGAAGGCATCATTTCCGACCCTATAGAGTATATATATTCTTGATCAGCATTAATAGCCGAGTCGAGTTACCCTGCAACCAACTTGCCCCCTCCCATACAGCAAATTCAATATTGTTTCGCCCCGCGGACCCGGGGGAAATCTCCCCGTCACCCCACCCTGTTAGAAAGTGATTGGAAAGTGAACGTGGGCTCTGCTAGCAAGCCTCTTCTTTCTCCTCTCCTCTTGCTTCCTGCGGAAGTGCACAGGATGCCAGTCGATCCTTAGTCGGGATCGGGTATGCAAAGTGCTACTACCTGTGCGCGATCACTTGCAGGATGATTTACCTGCCGAGAAGCGGAAGTTGGTGAGGGCAAATCCTCTCTGTCCCCGTCCCCGTCTCCGCTTTCGCTTTTCATTAAATTCAATTTCGCCGCCTTTGTCCCCGGACACCTGAGCGGCGCACGGGGCCATGCAAAAAAGGGAAAAGCGAATAAAACAAGGTAAATAAACAATAAATCTGAGTATACCGCAGACAAAGGAGAGGAAGCTGTCGCTTTTATGATCTTCCTCCTGCGCCTCATTCATCATCGTCCTGACCTCCGATTCTTGTTTCGAGTGATCCTTTTTAATATTTATTTTTATTTGCAAATGGATTATTTGTTGAGCGCGTGTTCAAAGCGTGGTACTATCCATATATGTAGATATGTCTGTGCATATGAGCACATGCATATAGGGTCACTCTTTTGCATTGTTTTCACTTCATTTCTATCCCAAAATCATAGCTACGGACCTTATAAATCCCAAGCAAGCGGTCTCAAAATTAGCCCCCTTGCTTAAAAAGTGCCGAAAAGAGCACTATCCCTGACCGCCTAGCCCTTAGCGGGGAACACATTAATTAAAATTGGTAAAAATAGTTTTTATTGAATTTCTGATTGAAGGGACTTAAGCAATTCGAATTCAAATCATAGCAACAAAATTGAATCGATGTTTTTTGTATTGTTTTTTTTTTTTTTGTATTTTTCGCAGAATAAATTACATGAATGTGTGGCTGTTTACTCGATATACTTTTCGCTTACAACGTAACTGATATACATATGGATATATGCTAATTAATTTATGCGTATATATGGTTTAGACGCTAGGTATATATGGGTATGACTTTTATCGATTCGCGAAGCCTGAACGTTACGTAATGCTTTACAAAAGTAAGGATTAATGTTTCCGAATACACATAATACGTTACAACTTAAGCGAAGTATCTCTCTTTTCGCAACTACGAACTAACAATGTCTTTTAGCTTTATCGAATGAATGAAAAGAACACAGGCACGCACTTGATGTACACTTGATGGGGGAAGGAGCAAGGAACAAAACGAAATCTGGCTGGGGGGCTGGACATGGGACAGTGGAACATTGACACACATAGTCACCAAGTATATATGGCATACAAGAGGAAGGCGCACGCGTACAAAGTACAAAAAACAAAAAGGTATTTACATTTAAGCACTTTACACACGTCAGAAAGCCAAAATAGCAGAAGGAGAATGGTATGGGGGTATGGGACTGGGGTTTAGCTTGGGGTTTGGGTTGCCGGAATCCCTCCTAGGTTCCTACGCTGTCTCATTGAGATGCACACAGTGGGCGTCCTGCATGAGCTGCGTGAGCTTCTGCGTAAACGTTGGAATGTCCTGCAAGCCGAAAAAAGTTTCGTTTTCAAGAGCCATAGCCCAGCCTGCGCCCTGCTTATACTCACACTTGTCTGGCAGATCTCCTCCAGCGCCGTCTGCGCCACCGGCAGCGAGGCCTGCGCCAAACTCTCGAGCAACTGCCGTCGATCCACCTGGCCCATCGCATACAGCGCCTGGGCAATCATATCAAAGTGCAACGCGCCCTCACCGCTCAACAGGAGATTGAGCAGGGCGCGTTGAAAGGAGGCCAGCAGCTGCTCCTTGAACAGTGCTCGCTGATACAGCCGACTGCGCTCGTTCACGTTCTGCATGGAAAGGAGGACGCTGCGCACATTACTGGGATCGG
Organism: Drosophila nikananu; assembly: GCA_008042635.1. Taxonomy (NCBI): domain Eukaryota; kingdom Metazoa; phylum Arthropoda; class Insecta; order Diptera; family Drosophilidae; genus Drosophila; species Drosophila nikananu. Next base: position 50,414 of record VNJV01009191.1, on the reverse strand, counting down.
TGCCGCTGACCAGCATCTGGCCATAGGCATTCAGAATGGCCATAAAGTGAGCCGGATGCAGGTTGTCGCTGCAGTTGAAGTTGCCGCCGGCGGCGCCGGTGTGGCCGTTGGAGAGTTGGTTCTTGTAGAAGAACTGCCACTTGCAGGTTAGGACACTGAAAGAATTTATAATAAAGATAAATTCAAATTATTTCTAGAGATATCGGGCGGTCTCTCACCTGTCGAAGAGGGCGTAGAGAAGACTGGTTATCTCGCTGTTTTCCGTAGCCGTATTCTGCTGCTGCAACAGCGGCAGAATCTGCTGTGTGCCGAAATCCAGAATGGAGGGCAGCAGGCCCAGGGAGGCACTGCCCGGCTGCTCCACAATCAGCTTAAACATCTGCAGCACCTTCTCCATGACGGCAAGTCGGCTCAGGGTAAGCTGCTCCCTAAAACGGAAAGAGAGAACCAAGAGGCTTGCAGATCGGAATTGATAAAGAGCGAGATAGGACGAGGGAAAGAAAGGGTCACTAGTGGATGACTATCGAGGGGAATACACTGTATATATATATATCCTGCCATCTCCTAGAGAAACAATGCAAGAGACGAACCTGCTGCTGACATTAATGAACAGCGTGATCATCTCCTTAATGAACTGACCGCCCAGATGCGTGGGCAACGTGCGGAGCATGCTGAGACTGAATTCGGCCACCGTGATGGCCATAGCTATGCTGCTAAGTCCGAAGCTATTGAAGATCATCAAAGCCTTGGTGAGAATGGGCTGCAAAGGGTTATAGAGATAATTAAAAAAATCCTTTAAACATTTCTCGATATAAACGCAAACCTTAAAGGTGCTGGCTAGCATGTCCTTGGCATTGCCTCCGGTCGCCTTAAAGTACTCGATTAGCGCCGTAAAGATGCCCAGCAGACTCAGCGTGGTGGCCGCCACCTTGCTCTCATTGGCCTGGCCCAGATCCAGGTCCAGGAAGTTCTGCGCCAGCCCCTGGACATACTCGCGCAGCATCCACAGCCGGCGTTGATAGTCCTGCTGCTGCTCGGGCACACATTTCCACGGCAGCACCATGTAGCTGACCAGCGCAATGTGCACATTGATGCACACTTGGCGCGGCAGCTGGGCGCCCAAGCGGGAACCCGCCTGCAGCAGGCTCTGGATCTGCGGAATCTCCAGCAGGCACTTGGGCCGTATCACAGTCGAGATGAAGAGCAGCAGCTCGCTGGCCGCTTGCTGGACGATGGGCGAGGCGGCCGCCAGAGAACCGCTGCAGGCAAAGATGCTGCCCAGAATGGCGAACAGGCGATGCAGCAGCTCCTCGGCCACCATGGCCTTCGAGAGCGGAAAGATGCTCCGTATGGCCAGCAGGACTTGAGCATACCTAAAAGTTTTAATTAGGACACGAACATAATGGAAGCTGTCTTTCTGAGCACTTACAGGTTATCCAGGTCCATCTGAAACGTGGCCTTGTCCATCTCATTGCCTCCCTGCAGGCGATTGCTCGCTAGCAGCTGCAGGGTCTGCAGCAGACTGTCGGACAGCATCTGCAGCTGGCACTCCATCTCATCAGCCACGCCCGGCGGCGCCGTGGCAGTGTCCATTAGCGGCGCTAGACGTACCACCGCCTGGCAAACGGTGGCAAAGTCTCGCAATATTTCGCCCACATTGGCCGTCTTGAGCTTGCGGGCCGCCTCGTAGCTGCGACTGCTGCCGTGGTCCAAAGCGTGCTCCAACGACATTAGATACATCTGCGGCCTTGACCAGTGCGCAAAGACTTGTGCGAAAACCACGTGGGCACCACGGGTGTTGGCCAGCAGGGCCAGGGACTCGAAGCATTGGTCCAGGAACTGCTGCCACTCGGTGGCGGAGGTCTGAAGGAAAGGAGGGAGCCACAAATAAGCAAGTCGCACATACCCCACAAAACCAACTTTACTCACATCGTCCTCCATCAGCTCGTTGTCCAGCACCTCCAGCTCAGGCTTATTGGCCTCGAACTGCGTTCGCCGCATGATCTCATCCACCAGCTGGGTGAGCACCTGGTTGAAGCGCGTCACCTTGGCCGGTTGCTGGGCAATTCCCTTGATTATGGGCGTCCAAATCTCCAGTTTCTCCGTGAAGTCCAAGGCTCCGTGCACTAGTGGAACAAGAAGAAGAAACACCATTAGCTGAAGTTCCTTCCCATGCCAGGTCGTCGTCACTCATGCCACTTACATTCCGTGGTGCAGCCGTAAAGCAGGTTGAGAAAGGTCTCGAGCAGCTCTGGCTCCTGCATCAGCTTGCCGGCATACTTGGTGGTATAGAGACGCAACAGCTCCCTAAACTTGTCGCTATACATCTCGCTCTGCCGCCGATTGTTATTGTGCTGCTCCAGGAGGCTGCTGACGCCACCCATCAGAGTGCCCGCATAGGGCAGCGGCTTTTGCAGGTAGAGGAGCTCATTCAGAACCGACAGGGCAGCTAGGGAGATGGGCTCGTTGGCAGGACGCCATTGGGAGAGGTCGAGTATGCTCATGAGGAAGTACTCCGAGATCAGTTCAGTGCGAATCCAAGAGACCAAGTGCTGCACACAGCCGAGCAGCTCCAGAATGGAGGAACTGTGGGAATCACAAGAGGAATTAGCAACCCGCCAAGCTGAGAGCTTCTACAATTTCACATTTTTTTTGGCTCTGAACCCACCTTAGGTGATTGTCATTTGGCAGCGCTGAGGTTAGACTAAAGTCCATGAGTGTGTTTGGTATGGTCGCATGGATGTCTTTGCCATTTATGTGGCACACGGCGATTACTAGATACTTGGTGACCAGATCCATCACATCGGGTATACACATGGAGATGCTACACGCGGCACAGGTGTCACAGAGGGGGTAAGGATTAGGATTTTAGAGGCTTTTTTCACATATGTACATGTATACTCAATGGAAATGTGAACACTTTTTTAATAGAGTTTAAAAAAATGCCTAAGAATTCACACTAAAAACCTCACAAGAATTGTTTGTAACCAGAGCTTAGAACTTAAAGAAACAATTGTTTCAATTACAAATTATTCAAGAAACAAATGGGAACCAATTAGAAGCGAGACATTTATAAGACAAATATTATAAATAAAGAACTGTAAGGGAGACTTTAACGACAGATATTAGCACTCAAGAAAGGAGATTGGGATAGATCTCTTTGAGGAGGTGCGATCCCGGCCAGGTTGTGAAACTACTCACCAGGAGTAGAAGTACTGCTTCCATTCGGTGGTTAGATCGCCGCGATTGCTCACCACCTCCTCGGAGGTGACGCGCAGCAGATTGATGCCCAGCTGGAAGCGTGTCTTGGTCAGCTCCATGCAGTGCTGCATGTAATTGGGATCCTGTTCGGGGAACTCCCGTTTCCCCATCAACGCTATCAGCTGCGCCAGCGTATCCCGGTGCCGCCTGGCCGCTCCCGGTGCCCCCAGCTGAGCATATGTGTTCCACAGTGACTCGCGCAACAGTGTCTTATCCGCCGCATTCAGCTGTGTCCATCGCCGGGTGATCGTGTGCTCCAGCGTCGAGGTGCTGAAGAACCAAAGGAACTGATTCTCGGTGCCCTCCGGCGCGGTGGCCACGCGCAGACACAGCTGCCACGCCTCCGGCTGCGACTTGAAGGCCAGCAGATTCGTCTCGATCTCGCGCTTGCGGGCATTCGATGTGGAGGGCTGGTAGAACTCCTGCAGCAGTCCCTCGACCGTCGTCATGGATGCGGCGTGCTGTGCGGGGAAGGAGCGAGATAAGTGATAAGTCTGGTGGACGCCTCTGGCTGATTCTGCGGGCGCGACACATTCGGCAGCAGAAGTGGGCGGAACGCAACGAGAACGGAATAAAGAAAAGGAGCGGAGCAAGAGCAACACTCACCATTTTCCCCCCTGGCAGTTCACTCGCTGGCTGGGATGGATGGATGTGTGTGTGGCGTGCCGTGTGTGGGGCGTGTGTGTGCGCCGCAGCAGCGGCAGCTCTTCCTGGGCTGGCTGTCCTCCCGCTCTGGTTTCACTTTGCGTCAGCAGCTGGCCGCTGGCAATTTCATGTTTTTCTTTGTGTGTACACGAAGGTGGCCAAAAAAAAATTTTGTCTGAATCTCTGAAACTCTTCTGCGAACGGCCTCGCAACTCTGGCGAAGCGACGTTGCGATGTTAACCAACACAGACTGCAGCTGATATAGCCTATCGATCTATCGGTATTTCCAATTAAAACTGAAATAGTACGGAAAATTTACTGACTTCGCTGGATTAGTTCAAATTGGATCAACAATTTTGCGGAATTTCAAACCGAGTACTGTGTCGAATATAATCTTGCATAATATAAAATTTGAGTTTTGTCCAATTGCAGGATAAAATATTTAAGACGTGTAGGCCTTGGAAAATAAAATTCTAAAAATAAAGTATGGCATGGTTTGTAAGATCAAGAGCCAGTTCGCGCTTTCGCCAATGAGCTGTTTGCCGACCACTCTCTAGCTCCCGCCCACTACGAAGCTGCGAGCGCTTGCCAACACTTCGCAATGGCCCTAGGCAACACTGTCGCCGGCAACAGGTAACGGAGTTGAAAGAATCTTTAAGTCGGAGGACTTTTAATATATATAGCATTTATCTATGGAGCACAAGGCCGCTAAACGTTCGCGCTCGGTTGACGGCCGCGATGATGACGCTAACAACAATCCCATACAACGGAAGGTCTGGGTAAGCCAGAAAATGAGCGACGCCCGCGACCCAGCAAAGATGCGGGAAATCCATGGTGAGTGTCCAGTAGTCCAGGGACGCCTGCATTGCAAGTGACTAAAATCCCTCCGAAAGGATAACGCTTGTATCATTTTATTTCCTGTCCTAGTATTCAAAGCAAATCTAGCTGGTTGGCTGTGCTTTTACAGTTCAAACAATTGGCATTAACTGCTATTTTCTTCTAAAATTCTTATTGGACAAATTTTTAGTGTTTAGTAAAGCAAAACGTAAGTCCACTGGCAAGTGCATACATCGATGGTCCTTCCAAAAAACATGTTATCGGTGCTTTTCCAGCTCTACCGACGCTTTAATTCTTTCTTTTTTCCAACACCTTGCAGAGAGAACGACTAAAATGCTCTTCAATGGCGCCGCCAGCCAGGCAGCCTCTGATGCTGCTAGAGAGGAAGCAAACGCCTTGCACGAGCACTACTTCCTGCAGGGCGACGGGAGCATAGTGCTGCGGGACATGCGTCCCGACGCCGCCAATCCGTTCCTGGAGCGCCGCAAGTCACGCTGCTGCCAGCGCCAAACAATCATCCACGGCAGCTGCCTCAACTGCACTATGGATCTCTGCGAGGAGTGCGGCTATTCCTGCACCGAGTGCAACCACTTCATTTGCCGCAGCTGCGTGACCGTATTGTAAGTAGATCTCTGGACCTGACCACCTTGGTTCCCCAAACGCTAAGCCCTCCTCCCTATTGCAGTAACGACCGTCCCGAGGATCCCCTGTGCGAATTGTGCCAAATGTTCCTCCCCTAAGGCGGCTACCTGCAGCCCCCAGCCAAGTACTCGCTGTGTTCACTAGACTAAGTATAGGTGTAAAGTCTGTTCTCATATTCTCTCACATCTTGTATTTTAATAATGAAAAAGTAAAAATAATAAAACCGAAAGTGAAGCCTACACTTTGCCTCTGAACTTGTGGTACTTGTCGTGCTCCTTCACCAGTCCCTCGTACAGGCGGGCGCCCGCCTCGCTGCTAGAACGCAGGATAAAGTGGCCGGCACGGTGGTCACATATACCAATCAGCTCGTGGCACACGCGTACAATATGCACCTTGACCTGGAAAGAGATTACAGGTTAAAGAGGTTTAGGTATTGCTACAACGTGACGCACCTTCTCGAACAGCGTGGTGGGCCGCTCGGTGGCCACCATCTGGCGGATGGTGAAGATGAGCAGAAAGGGCGCCACACGCTTCACGGCCAAGGCCTGGGTGCCTGCCACCGTCGCCATAACCGTGGCCAGCTTCAAGCCCAGCTCTGCCAGGCCGTCCAGCTCCGTTTCGCTCAGATCCTGGGCCTGCTTTCGCTCCGCCCGATAGCCAACGATGCCCTGCACCAGATCCTGGCACAACGCACTCAACTGGGCGGCCCTGTCGGCCATTAGGTTGCCGTGCTGCTTCAGCAACACCATCAGATTATCCGTAATGGCGCCATACAACTCCACAAAGTCCTGCCACGTGCCGCGACCCATCAAGTGCTTGATGTCCACGTCCAACATGGCGCCGAGCAAGCAGTCCAGCGTCTCGCCGGTCAGCGGCACGGTGCGATTGCCGGCCAGGTTGCGTTGAGCCTCTAGCAAGCGAAGGGCATGGCCGCGATACGCCGCGTCCTTGGACTCGGGCAGGCGCAGGGCCACGCTCACGCTGATCAGTTCAAAGTGCTCGTTAAGCATCTGAGAGAGAGAGGGAGAGAAAGGAGATGCATCAAGTCGATGGAAGGAATAATGGTGCCCGTCCACTCACCGCCGCCTTGACGCCACTTAGCGAGCACTTGGCGAACAGCGCGAGCAGCGTCAGCACATTCCGGAGGGCCGTGTGCTGCGCCTGCGTCTCTGGGCGTGGCATCTGCTCCACTTGGCTGGAGAGGCGGCGCAGAAGCAGCAGGAAGTCCTCGTTGGTCTTGTAGCCGATGATCAGCCGGATAGCGGGCTCCAGGCACTCCTGACAACTGATGTCGCCACCCGCCTCGATGTCTGCGTTCAGTTGGCGCCAGTAACTGCTCAGCACGAACTCGATCTCATCCGGATCTAGATGCAGGCGCTGCCGATGGGTAAGGGCCACGTTCAGCAGGCGAATGGCATGGGCGTTGCGGTAGTTGAGCTAGAGGGAGAATAGGTTTAGGATATTTGGAAGGCCACAATACACTACCTAGCTTACAGAGTGGCCTATGTAGATCTTGCAGATGCGCCGGAAGTTGTCATCGATGGGCTGCACCGTGGCCAGAGCCTGCTGATTGTGCTCCTCCTCAGCCTTGGCCTTCTTTTTCCGCTTGCCAGCTGGTGGTTCCTCCTCCGCGACCGTCTCCTTCTTGTCCTGCTGTCCGTTTTCCCGCTCCAGCCGTGCCAAGCGATTGATGCAGCTACTCACGTACGTGGCATAACCGGCCAGTGTAGCGTCCACAAACTCCTTGTAGGCAGCCGCCTCCTTCTTCTTCTTCGACCGGAACTTGCGGCTCACCATCCCGCCGTAGATCTCAACCAGTGGCTGGAGCTGCCGCTGCATTTTCCTGCCCTGCACACCCGTCACGCTCGACAGCGTTTCGATTGCCAACAGCAGGAGGCGGCACTGCTCCGCATGGAGTTTGCCGTTTTCAGCCAATTCCGTCCGCAGATACTCCGTGCAGCTGGCCAAGAATGGCTCATAGCCGGCGCTGTGTCGTCGAATACAGCGGGCAAAGAGCTTTTCGTAGAAGCTCCATCCAGCCGCCGAGGTGGTGGGGATCACCTGGAGCAAATCGCTGAGCTGTCCGAGGTAAGAGCAGATGGGCAGCGGCTGGCCAAAGTGCATAAGATCTGCAATGGGGAATGGAAGTAACGCGTTTTTTACGGAAATAGTTGAAATGCAATAAGATCCTTACCTATGAGGAGTTCCAGGACCAGCGGGACCACCTCCTCCTGCTGGTCGGAGCAGCTGAGGTCGCGGTAGAGCACGAAGATCACCAGCCAAAGGCGAGAACGTAGGGAGCTGGGCAACTGGGCCAGAGGAAGGCGCCGCATGGACTCCACCAGTTGTCGGCCACAAGGCAACTGCAGCTGCCCCTGGGTCTTTTCTTTGACGACGACAAGCAAGGCGGCCTCTTCTAGTGGCTCTTCCTTCGCCAGCCCAAGCCTGGCCAGAAGCGAGCCCTTGGCCTTCTTGGCTGCCTTGGCATATTCTCCGAGCAGCTGCAAGGCGAGCAGCTCCACGCACTCGGCGTCTTCCAGGTGAGCCTTCTCCCAGTCCTGATCCGACCTGATTCTCAGGCGCATCTGCTTTTGGCTCCGGGTGAGCCGGAAGAGCTGCTGGGGCCCCAATGTCTCTGCCAAGGCGTCCGAACAGCTCGATTTACGCTCATCCTCATGCAGCAGCCAGCCACTTTCCACCAGCTGCAACTCTAAGCGCTGCAGTCGCTGACGGCACGAGCTCTTGCCGAAGTTGTGCACCCGCTGTTGGATCAGTGTCCACTCTGCAGGTGGGAGAAAACCCCTCAGCTGCAGCTTTCGCTGACTGGCGGGGTGGCCGTCGGGCCAATAGTGGGCCAGGAGCAGCTCCAGGCCACTGGCACGCTCGGTGCACTCGAGAAAGGCGTTCATCAGGCGGCGATTATGCTCCTGGCTGAGCAGGCGGCGACCGAACTGCTCCAGCACCTGGGCGGTGTGCTGCAGCTGCTGCTCCACCTCCGTCTGATGGAGGTGGAGCTGCTCGGCCAGCCGGGTTCCACTTAAATACTGACACAGCAGGGCGGCATGCAGTTCGCGGGCAAAGTCCAGGTTACCAGGCAGCGTCTGCTGCTGCTCTTCCTGCAGCAAGTCCACAAACGAGTGGAGCAGGGTCCTCCAAATCACCAGCGAGGGCTTCGTCATCAAGTGACTGACCAGGCGCGTGAAGGCCACACCGGCCGAGTGGCTGGGCCAGGTCTGATCGAGCTGTTTGAAGGCATCATTCGATGAGGAGCCTGCCGCCGCCACAGCAGAGGATGATCCCGCAAAGATTGCACGCACATAGTGCTCTCCCTCGTCGGACTCTACCTTGACAGTTTCAGAGTCCTGGAGGCGCCGCTTCTTAGCTTCACCATGGATGGGATTGGGGAGCTGGTAGACCGCCAGCCACTCCCTGAGCGACTTGAGGAGATTCATGACGAATCTCTCGGCCCGACTCAGGCGGCGGAACATGTCCAGCAGCAGGACGAGGTACTCCGAGTAAAGCAGCTCCTCCTCGGCCGTGTCCTTGAGGGCTGTAAGCAGCCAAACGGTGATCTGGTAGACGTTCTGCTCTAGCAGCAGGGGATTCAGCCGCAGGGCCGAGCACAGCAGCACAAGCAGCTCCTTTAAATGCGTTTTCCGGTGCTCGCGCGCCAATTGAAGTAGCTGCTCGGCGATGAATTCAAAGGCGCTCAAGTCCTTTACCTTGATCTTGGTATCCTCCGCCTGCTCCAGCGCTTTACTCTCCTCCTTGGCTCCCTTTTTCTTCCCATCGCGGTTCACGTTGAACTGCAGGGATATGTCATACTTGCGCAGCGACATCAGCAGGTAGGCGGCCAGGGGTAGTGACGCCTTGTTCTTTGGGAAGACTGCACGCACAATCACCCCCAACTCGACGGGTTCGTAGCGATTGTTAAAGACAGCAGCCTCCAGGAGCAGCAGGCTGACATGCAGCGGCTGGCTGTCGCTGCGTTTTTGGTTAAATGTCTCCTTCAGCTGCTTTTCTAGCTCGGCCAGCTCCTCCACCAGGCTGGCGGACTTTAGAGTGAGCAGGAGCTCGACCAACGGACGCACCGTCCTGGCATTGTAGCATTCGCGTAACTCGGGGAGCTTTTGTGAGCGTCGGGCAATCTCTGCCAGCTGCTTGATCACGGGCACAACGAACTCGGCATGAGAGGAGGTCGTTAGCTGTTCCTGCTGCTCCACACACCGTTGGTGGCACTGGAACAGGCTAGCGTAGCACTCGCACAGCAACTCGTAGTCCGCACGCAGGGCGTCCTGAAGCAGTTCGCAGTCAAGCAGGCTGGGCAGCAGCTCAAGGGCAGTCACATTCGCCTTCGCATCGCGGGAGACAATAGCTAGCAGAGCCCTTATCAGCCGGGACTTGCACTCCTGACCGACCAGTCCGGGTTGGGCGCGCAACGCAAAGAGATCCTTCAGCTGTTGCATGGGCAAGGGCTCTTCTTTATTGCAGTTGGGTAGAGATTCACCCAGCCATCGGATGATGATCTCGTACTTGCCGGGATAGGGGAACTCGACGGATTGCCAGACTCGGATGGCGAAGTCAACACGTGCTGCGTAGGGCTTGCTCTTCTCCAGCAACCAGGACTTCAGCTCTGCGGGTGGGAGTGCGGTTATTTACGGTCGCTCGGGACATTTTCTTCTTACCGTCGCCGGTATCCATCTTCGCCTCGTCCAGGTGGAATTAACAATGCAAGACACCAAATTTCAAATTCCGCACGTGTTATTATTGCGGGTGCCAGTGCTGTGCAGGTACGCACGGCATATGTGGAGGTGGCACCCTTGCTTGCTTTTTTAAAGCCAAATATAGCTATATAATTTAGATATATTATAATTATTTGAATTTGTATTAAAAGGAATTAATTCATTCGAATATACAGAGGTAATATTTATTAATATAAATATTAAATATTATGTGATCCTTAAAAAACTCCCACAATTCCAGTGTTCGGCCGCTAACCAACACAGCCACCAGACGCCTAGGTGGCAGCCCTATGGGCAGCTGTTCACAGCACCTTCGATAGCCACAAAAAAAAAAGCAATCGATAGTGGCTCAGGAAGGTAAACATTCAATACCTCGATAGTACCATCGATATTTTCCCAGCTGTAACTCGTAGACAGAGGAAGAGGAGGAAAAATCACCTGGGACAAACTTTCCACTCAAATTCAAAATTTGGAAATTCGAATCAAAATTTGTCGTCGCCTTTTGTTGGCTTTTCCCTGAATGAGACAGAAATCACAATGTTATTGAACTACACAAGGCTATCATCCCACGGCTGCACGACTCTCCGGGTCTCGCAAATCAGTCGGCTCGCAAAGACCCCATTTACTCTGCATCCGCCACACAGCCCGTCATATAACCAGCACCTGGGCCGGTGCCTCCAGCGGCGCTACCAGAACGTGACACTGCCACCCCGAGTGCCCTCGTCCTCCTCCAGTCGGCCGCTCCTGTTTCTGCGATCGCTCCGCGGCCTTCATCAAAGCAGCAGGCTGTTCACAAAGCTGACCGAGACCGAGCTGATAAAGCCGCTCAACACGATGGGCCGCTCCCAGTACGGCCGCCTGCTCGGCCTGACCAAGGCGGAAAAGTGGGTGCTGTTAGGTGCGTTGTGGCTCATCCATCGTGCCCCTGCCACTGGTTAATCCTAATCCCATTTATCATTGCAGCGGGCGTTTCCTGTCTGGTGGTCTCCTCGGCCATTACCATGTCGGTGCCGATGTTCCTCGGCCTGACCATCGATGTGGTCTTCGAAAAGGGCGGCACGGCCGTGAACGAAGCTGCCCTGTCCAAACTGGGCGAGTACTCAATGCTGCTCTTTGGCATCTTCGTGCTCGGCGGCCTGGCCAACTTTGCCCGCGTCTATCTCTTCGGCAATGCTGGTAAGTACATGTTGTGCGATAAGATTACAACATCAATAGGCAGCTTTGGATCTATAAAGAGTTCATAGAAAGCGACTTTTCCTTAGGGATGCCACCGTCAACAGAAACCTATAGAAATGCAACAACTTTCCATTCGAATAGATCACCCCGTGCACTGCTAGGTATCCGTCCTAATAGAAACTCTTACTAATTGAACTATTCAACATTTAGCCCTGCGCATGGTGCGCCAGCTGAGATCACGCGTCTACAGATCCATGCTGATGCAGGAGTCGGGCTGGTTCGATACTAAGGGCACGGGAGAACTAATCAACCGGCTGAGCAACGACACCTACATGGTGGGCATCGCGCTCAGCCAGAACGTGTCCGATGGCCTGCGCTCCCTAGCCATGATAGGCGTCGGATCTGCCATGATGGTGAGTTCGTAGCAGGTCCCGCTCTGCGCGCCGTAATCCTCAACGTCATCACCCTAACGTAGTTATGACTCCTCCGATTTCCTTGACAGATCTACACCTCGCCCCAGCTGGCGGCCATGAGTGCCCTGGTGGTGCCGGCCATGGCCGGCTTAGCCATTGTGTATGGACGCTATGTGAGGCGCATCACTAGGATTGAGCTGGACATGTACGCGCAGATTATGAAGTATGCCGAGGAACGATTTGGTAATATCAAGACGGTGAAGATATTTTGCCGGGAGCAGCAGGAGGCAGCTACCTATGACAGCAAACTAAACGATGCGCTCCAAATTGGCTATAAGGAGACCCGGGCCAGGTCCATATTCTTCGGCTTGGTGAGACTTTGACGAGGAATCTTTGTAATCCTTTGTAATGCGTGGTCTTTCCCCAACAGACCGGCTTCACAGGCAACTTCATCATAATTACGGTCCTGTATTACGGCGGCACCCTGGTCCTAGAGAAGTCTCTGACCATCGGTGCCCTGACCGCCTTCATGCTATACGCCGGCTACGTTGCCATTTCGATGAACGGCCTGTCCAACTTCTACAGCCAGCTGAACAAGGGCATTGGCGCCTCAGAGCGCCTCTGGGAGATCTTGGACAGAGAGTGCACCATACCCATACACAAGGGGATCGTGCCGCCGCACAAGCCCATCGGCAATGTGGGCTTTTCGGGCGTCCATTTCACATTTCCATCGCGCCCGGACACACCCGTACTCTCCGATTTCTCTCTAAACCTCATGCCCGGCCGCACCACAGCGATCGTGGGTCGCTCTGGCTCGGGCAAGACCACCATAGCCCTGCTCATGCTCCGACTGTACGATCCCCAGGAGGGCTCTATTACGGTGGACGGCATGGATTTGCGCGATGTGAATCCACAGTGGCTGCGCCACAGTATCGGTGCCGTTAGCCAGGAGCCGGTTCTGTTCTCCGGCACCATACGTGAGAACATATTGTACGGCGCGAATCCCGGCGAGGATTCGTTGGAGGAGAAGCTGATGGCAGCCGTGGAGGAGGCGCACATTAGCGAGTTCACTGACAATCTGCCCGACGGCCTCGAGACCATCGTTGGTCAGCGCGGCATGATGCTCAGTGGCGGCCAGAAGCAGCGCGTAGCCATCGCGAGGGCGTTAATCAAGGTAACTGGTTCTGGAAGAGAGTTTGGCTACAGTATTTAAATATTTACATGTGTCTTGCAGAATCCCGCCATCCTGATCCTGGACGAAGCCACCAGCGCCCTGGACGCCGTCTCTGAGCAACTGGTACAGAATGCCCTCGACAAACTCATCCAGGGACGCACCGTGCTGACCATTGCCCATCGGCTGAGCACCATCCGGAACTCGGATCAGATCGCCGTGCTTAGTGGCGGCAAGATCGTGGAGCTGGGCACCTACGACGAGCTGCTGGGCATCGACCAGGGCGTCTTCCGCGAACTGGTGGCCAGCCAGACCTTTGGCACGTCTTAATGTGGCGCCATGGTACTTTTAGGTTATATATATATTTGGCTGACTTTAGACCTTGGACGAGATCCACTGCAGGCTGGTGGTGGTGGGCTTTCAGTGTTTATAAATCATACGTTTAAACTCATTTCGTACAACGACGGCCTGCCCGATCCCCTTGGCAAGGAGATTCATAAATCAACAGTTTTTAGTTTTGTACCAACTTTGTACAAAATCACAATACACTGACTCCCGATTTGACCATTGTTAACTACTGAGTATATATTGTTTGATGAAGATGAAGAGAGGCAGGTGAGCTAGAAAGTAAGTTTACCATTAAGTAGGTTACTCGAAATACACAAAGCTTTATGTGATGGGAAAAAACCATGTACTTCTCTTTTTTCTCCACTATCACCTAATGTTTTTACAGGACCAATTGCTAACTTTATGTTTTAAACATTTTATTGCTATCGTTTACTTTTCAGCATCTTCAAGCTCCTCTTGCTGGTCTCCAACATAACGCTTCGTCTTAAGTCTAATAAACAGGCACAAAAATAAATGCAATAATTTCTCTGTATCTAGCTTCCAAATACGTCCTGTGCATACATATATATCCAGAAATTCAATACGTGGAACAGCTCGACATGGATCAGGGATCGCGGATCTCGGACCAGCGCCTACTTCATGGTGGGCATGGCCACGGCCGCCTGGGTGTGGGTCACGTCAGTCTCGCGCCACAGCTGAGTGACGGTCTTGGTCTGGGTGTAGAACTTGATGCCCTGCTTGCCATAGAAGTGATGGTCGCCGCGGAAGGAGCCGCGCGTGCCGGTGAAGGAGAACATGGGCAGGGGCACCGGAATGGGCACATTGACGCCCACCTGACCGGCATCGATCTCGTTGACGAACTTGCGGGCAGCGGCGCCGTTGGTAGTGAAGACGGCGGTGCCGTTGCCGTAGGGATTGGCGTTCACAATGCCGATGGCATCGTCCAAAGTGTCAGCCTTGAGGATCACCAGGACGGGGCCGAAGATCTCCTCGGTGTAGCACTTCATGCTGGGCGTGACATCACTCAGGATGGTGGGGCCCACAAAGTAGCCATCCTCGTAGCCGGACACACTGATCTTGCGTCCGTCGAGGATGAGCTTGGCGCCCTCCTTCACGCCGGACTCAATCAGATCATTGATGCGCTGGCGGGAGGCGGCGCTGATCACGGGTCCAACGTCGGTGCCGGGAACATGGCCGGCGTTCACCTTTAGTTTCTGGGCACGCTCCACCAGATCGGGGATCCAGCTCTGGGCATCGCCCACAAAAACGGCGGTGGACAGGGCCATGCACCGCTGACCAGCAGCACCGAAGGCGGCGCCCGCCAGCTGGTTAAGCGTGTTCTCCTTGTTGGCATCGCCCAGGATGATGCCGTGGTTCTTGGCGCCCATGTTCGACTGCACCCGCTTGCCATTCTTGCCGGCCCGCTCGTAGATGTACTTTCCGGCCTGGTCGGAGCCCACAAAGGACACGGCTTTAATCTCGGGAGCATCGCAAATGAAGTTGACGGCATCGTGCTGACCATGGATGACGTTCACCACGCCGGGCGGACAGCCGGCTTCATTCAGCAGCTCCATCAGCATCATTGTGGCGCCGGGCACACGTTCCGAGGGCTTCAGCAGCATGGTGTTGCCGGTGGTGATGGCCACCGGGAACATCCATAGCGGAATCATGGCCGGGAAGTTGAAGGGAGCCACGCCGGCGGTGACACCCAGGGGCAAGACCAGCGAATAGGTGTCCATGTCGCGGGCCACATTTGCCACCGTCTCGCCCATCTGCAGCGACGGGATGCTGCAGCAATGCTCCACCACCTGGAGGCCGCGCAGGACATCGCCCTCAGCGTCGGCCAGGGTTTTGCCCTGCTCTTTAGTTATATTTTTGGCCAGCTCGCCCATATTCTCCTTGATCAGGGCCTGCAGCTTGAACATCACCTGCTGGCGGGTCAGTATGGACTGGTTGCTCCACGACCGGAAGGCCTTCTTGTTCGACTCCAGCGCCGTCTGCATCTCGTCCTGGGTGGCCTTAGGCACGCGGGTCACCACCTTGTTGGTGGCCGGATCGTGCACATCGATCCACTCCTTCGTCTTGGACTCCACGAACTTGCCGTCGATGAACAGCTTGGTGGTGGGAGCGGCCGAGGAGTACGTCCTCTTCGCCATCTGGCGGGCCTGGTGAAGGAGAAAGTGAGCGAATTTTAATATTGTTTTCCTTGGTAACTATTATATTATTTCATGTTCTTCATATATATTTACATAGTAAACTATTTTATTTTAAAATCTAGAAAATGTATTACCCTTAAAAAAAAATTATAAGACAATGTAAAAAATAAAAATAAATAAAAAGTACTTTAAAACTTATTATATTATGAAACATTTAGCTTATCTTTGCTACACGCATTTATTATATACATAGTTATACTACAATAGATATACGCGATAGGGTGGACCAGCTATTCTATTTTAGCTTTTATTTTAATGTAAGCCGCAAATTATTTATTTATTTTTAAGTATATTAAAAAATATATTTAATATTTTCGATATTAGTAGAAAACACTTCATTCGGCACTAGTCAGATCGTCGTCGTGTTCTCTGCCTCGAGGGCCCCTTATGCGCCTAATTTGTTGCACCTTGGCGTTCGTTTGCAATGCAAATAGCGGAATCCTAACCTCAACACCGTTCAGAGTGTGGGGTGAGGTGTTTTTTATTTGGTTGATAACCCAAAGAACAATATAAGAAGGGCGGACACGCTAGGGCCGCCACGCCCACGCTTATCAGCGTCCATCTGGCCGACATGCGTTTGGCTCAAGTGGAATTGTTTCGCCAACTGTTGCGTGTCCGCTTATCTCGTTTTATTGGATTTTATGCCGCTGAATCCCCCGGTAATTGTTTTTGTTTTCGCTTTATCTGGCTCTTCTCTAACTTCTGCCCCTGCTTCTTCTTCTCGGTTCTGCAGGCCCCAGCGGAATTACGTAACATGTGTTGTTGTCAATTGGCGATTTCGCTGTCACGGTCACTGCTTTTCTCTTCATTGAATCAATTAAAGAGTGAGAGTGATGGCAGATGGTGCCATTGCACTTACAACTGCACACACGTGCAACTGTACTCTAAGCCTGGCCCCAGTCTAATTGGAATACTGAATACTGGAACTGGAACTTACTTCAGCGCCGATCAAACGCACAAGAGACATCTTGGGAATGGGTGAGAATTGGGTGGATAATTGCCAGCAAGGAAGGATCGCCTCGGTTTGGAAATGGCCAGGGATCGCGTGCTCTCCAAACGGTGGTTCCACTAGAACTGAACGCAGACGCCGCCTTTCAGAACTGTTCCGAGGGGGCCCGTGTATTGTTGCCCATGTGAGTGTGTGTAGTGCGGTCTGCGATGGTGTGATTGTTGATATACGAGTGAAAAAACTGGATGACTTGGTGGGGGAGGCGGAGGCGGGGGCCACGTCAAAATATGCTTAACGCTAGTAAATGGGATACGCACATACACAACTTTACCTGAAGAACCTGCCGCACCAGCTGTTGTTTTTGCTATTTTCTTATTGTTGCTATTGTTATTGCTATTCGTTGGGGGCTCGTGGCTTGATTGTGAGCGTGAGTTTGTTTTGCGATGTTTGTCTTCCCATTACTTTCTGCTCTTACAGTGAGTACATTTGCTGGCGTGGCAAGAAGAGAGTCATATTTTGAATTTAGAAACTTAAAACTAAAAAAAAAAATAGTAAAAAAAAAGTAAAGATTTAATTTAAAACAACTTTGTAGTATACATAAAAATATTCCAATTGGAATTTTAGTAAGTGAAAAAGAGCGTGCAATATTCGATATTACGAAAAAAAAAAATTATTTATTTGGTATTTATAAACACTCTCGAAAATACCAAATCAACTTGGTATTGGTGTTTGTGTGTGAATTTTTCCATTAAGCTTATACATATACATATGTACATATGTACATATCTGCTAAGGCACGCGTGTCAGCCGGCACAGTGAGCGTTAAACTTAATTAAATTAAATAGATATGGGGCTTCTTAGTTCTAGTCAAGAAGTTAGTAAGTCTCAAGAACTATGGTGTTATTTAGAGTTGATTTGCCTTAAATAAATACATTTAATGCCATGCAAGTTTAACATAAAACAAGCAGCCAAAATAACGGTAAACAAAAGCAACAATGTACTAAAAAATACCAAATGCCGATCTCAGATTGCCGCGTAAATTTAAATAATGCTGCCTACTTTAGGGGTTAAAAGAGCGAATTCAGTACTAATTGATTTGATAGAGGCAAATACAATATTTTGGGAATTGGGAAATTATATTAATTTGTATAAAAAATTACGTGGTCAAAATTGTCGAAACTGGGCCAAAAATTACACATCGAGATTTGAAACTCAACCGATTTGAGTCTGGTTTCGTTTTTTCTTCTTAATTTTTGGTTTTCCTTGGAGACATTTCCTGCCTTCAAAACTCGATATCAAATTTTTGACAATTTTGACGATGTAACCCCTTACATTTTTTTGATAAGAAATCGAGAACACCTCAACGGTTTTTTGGTCATAACTTGGCTAAAACTCAGCCGATACAGAGCTTTAGCTTTTTCGGTGTTCTCGGCCGCTTTACATTATATTTTCACTTTTCTAATTCCATTTTCATTTTCCCTTTTCGCCGGGACAAACAACAAGTTCGCTCTGACTTCCGCTTCCTGGTCAACATAATTAAAAGTACTTTCCCTACAGCGCGCGGCATTCACAGTCATTCACAGGATTAGTACACACACACACACCCTGGAAGGATAACCGAAGGAAACAACACACACATGTTCCGTTGTCGTCGGGCTTTCTCTTTTGGAGCGCAGCGTGTTTGTTTTGACTTTCAATGGGACGCGGATGTGCCGCATCTTTCGTGCTCTCCTCAGTGATGCTCAGAGTGGCTATATTAGATGGTTCCTAAAAGTTTTAGGAAAAACGCGTTAGGAGGAGTGTTATGAAAGTATAAGGAAATCAACTATACAAATATAAGCAAACTCGTGTGAAAATAACCATGACTGGCGGCAACACTGTCGCTCTCTCTCTCACTCTCTCGCGGAAGCGAAAGCGAGCATGTGTTCGTGAAAGCAGGAACAGGACTAGGAGTATAAATAGCACGACGGCCCGCAGGACTCGCTCACTCTGTGAGTCCAGAGGCCGAGGAGCGCCTCAAATAAGACAGCTTTTTGGTTGCGCGGTCCGAAAATTGCATCTCTTTTAGTCTAGTGCAGAGTCTAGCTAACAGCTATTGTCATGCCAGGAGCCGGAACCGGAAGCTAAGAGGAAGCCAGGAAAGCCGAGCAATGATGGAGACCACGGGCGGCTACCAGGACATCAGCGCCCTGGAAAAATCGGTGAGTCAATCGACCAGAAAAATATGAATAGCGTAGGCACTCTTCAGGACGTAGGAATAGGCCAGCCTTCTCACTGCAGTGAGAGAAAATTGATACGTCCAACGGGGTCAATTACAGGGCATGCCATTATAATAAATCATAGGTCGTGCTGGGCCCCTAGTTTTGTGGCCTGCATGTGGGGCAAGAAATAGGCAAGAAATACCGGACGACACCATCTTAGGATCAGTGCCTAAAGAATAGATATATTTAAAAATATTTGAGTTTATTTATTTATTGCCAATACACTGATATAGAAGAGGCTTCCTTTAATATTCGGGAACTTTTGAATTAAATAATAAATAAATAAATAAATAACACTGTAGTTGTGAAAACGATCTAAAAATTCCAAGTTAAGCTTCCGAAACATTTTCATTTATTTGAAAATGTTGTAAATGGTTTTAAAATTATTAATAGTGAACGCAGAAACTGATTTCCGAATTTGTTCGTTTTTTTTTTTATAAAGGTGGCTAATGCCGGCTCGCAGCTCTACACAATGGCCCATAAGCTGCACGCGGTGGAGCGCAGCCTGGAGCAGACGACGATGGAGCAAATGGACGAGATGGAGGTCCTGGAGCTGCTTGAGTCGATGAGCGAGGTGACCAACGAGTACCAAAATCTGCGCAAGGACATTCGCGAGGTGCAGCAACTGCAGCGTGACGTCAGCAGCTCGATACGCTACCAAATGCGCAGCATGCAGCAGACATTTCACACGCTCAAACAGCGGATAGCCAGCTCCCAGAAGAACCGCAGCGGCAAGCCTGACTCGGAGGAGGAGGAGCGAGTCAGAGGAGCGAAAAACAAGTAGGAGCCGGTGGAGCCGGAGCCACCACATTTATGAATAAACCATGAACCTTATTGATTGGCCAACAAGAGAGAGACAGGCCCTGCGAGAGGTGCCGGAAATGTGTCAAAGGGGATGAGAGGTTAATGGGAGCGACGGATAGACTGGAGCGAGGAGCAGGGAGGAGCGGCCAAACTGAAGCAATCAACTGTGTAACTATATCGCTGACACACACACACCAAGCATTTAGACTCCAAAGCAGATCCTCTACTTTATAATGTATACACTTTAAAATCGAAAAAATCTAAGAATACCCCACACATACACCTTGTAGGTCGGGAGATAATTTATACATGTACATCCCCGAGTAGGAATAGAGCGTACTTTACGACGAACCGAATGTCTGATGCACTTTTCCAAAATTTGCCTTAAAATAATATCGTATTTGAGCTAGTTTTTGATACGACACGTTTTAAACCGTAAATAAAACAAAAATAAAGATATTACTAAGCTATAGTCACACACACACAATGGCAACCTGCTTTTTGGTTATTCTTGTGTTTTTGTTTCTCTCTTAGGACAGTCGTTTGTTGAATAAAAAAATAAAAATAAAAACAAGTTAGTTAAGCCCATGTTACAAACGGATGTTTACTTTGGAAACCTCGGAACGTAACCCTAAAAACTTCAATGTAAATATCAAATGACATAAACAGTCACTGAGTGGCGCTCTCACACTCAAATTAAATTTTTGGCCAATTAAAAAAAAAATGATGATGTAAACCCTTAAAAAATGGGTCACATTTTTAGCTTAAGAATCGCAATCACTTTAATTGGTTTTTTAATCATAACTTGGCTAAAACTCAACCGATTTCAGTCTGGTTTGGTTTTTTCTTCTTAGTTTTTGTAGAAGAACTTTTCTGCATTCAATTCCAATTTTTCACAATTTTGACCCTTTAAAAATTTTTTTTAATGTGAAATTTTTCACAATTATGACTTTAACTTTTTTTTATAAAAATGTGCAATTTTTTTTCTCAAAAATCGAGAAGTTTTTCTGCGGTTTTTTTATCGTAACAAGTGTGTGAATAACTGCGAAGAATCAATCATCATGCAAAGAATTAATCATCTATTAATATCGGGTAAGTCCGAACCAAATTTTCTTTGAGTTTGTTGTCAGGTTATCCAGACGGAAGTTCCCAGGTTGAGCAGGGCAGGTGCAGCCTTCAGATGGGATGCCAATAGCTGAGGGACAATTATTAAACGAATATTGTGTTTCAAATATTGGCGGCTGAAACTGCATTCCGTCACAAAAAACATCGATAGTGCGGCCGTAAGCCTTTCCATCGATAGTATCGATAGGTCCGTCGAGTTTTCACTGATCGCTGGAGAATTAAATGTATCGCGACTTTAAGATTAAAGAAGTTTTTGGCAACAATTTTGGCCAGCGAAGTAGTAGGAGGTGGAGTTTCTGACAAAAGTGAAAGAGGGCGCCGCCGGCTGCCAACGGGGCAATAGGAAACTGCAAAAGAAAGCGTATATTCAGAACAAGTTCGTTTCGGCATTGCACCAGTGTAAGTACGCGCTCGCGTATGTGTGTGTGTGCGTGTCAACATTTTGTTGTTGTTCCAGTTGAAATTTTTTTCTTTTTATTTAGTGGCAAAGAAAACAAAAATTTTTACTATTACCGATTTTACCCTTTGTAAAGATATACCTGCCCAGTTCCCTCTACAACACTCTCTCCTTTGCTCTCGTGCGCGCCTGCGCTAGTGATTGTTGTTGTGCTTGTGTTTGTGCCTGCTTACGTGTCTGCAATTAATTAGCAACAACAAAAACAAAAAAATACGCGAAAATTGTTTAAACCCTACCAATAGAAGATGTGCAAGTTACTGAGACTTGTGCTGGTCTTGGCCCTGTGTCTCCTCCCCGCCTCCTCGGAGGCGGAGTACAGCAAAGTGCAGGTGATCCAGGAGACGGAGAACTTCCTAGAGAATCCCCACTATCTGGACAATGTCCAGATAGGTGAACTGTTTGCCCAGCTGGCCAAAGATTATCCGGAACTGGCGCAGAAGTATACGATTGGGAAATCCCTGGAGGATCGTCCCCTTCATGCCCTGGCACTGAGTGCACCGAATTCGGAGGACAAGAACGGGGATCTACTGCGTCCGATAGTCAAGCTGGTGGCCAATGTACGCGGCGACGAGGCCCTGGGACGCCAGATGGTGCTCTATGCGGCCGAGTATTTGGCCAGCCACTACGTGGCGGACCAGGAGGTGCAGCGCCTGCTGAACACCACCGAGATTCATTTCCTGCCCACCTGCAATCCCGATGGATTCGCTGCCGCCAAGGTGAGTCACTAACTTGTATAAGCTTTATGTTTATTCAGCTGCGGGAAAGTAAGTGGTAATAATAATTTTTAAATAGCTATGAAAAGAACAAAATATAAATCAGTGAGTTTCATATGAATAAAATAGTGTAATAATTAAAATGTTATAGTCATAATACTATAAGACTAAAGGCAGATATTTAGAGGCTATTATCATAACCGGTGCTGTATTCCCCTGAAATGGACCAATCTAGCCGAAATCGATCAAAAGAAAGGTGTAAAAACAGCTGCGCTCTCGTTCGTATTTAATTAGAAAAGTGAATGTAAATGGGTTTTAACTACCTGTACCCTCCCCTTTGATCCATAAAAAATTGTGAATTTCACGATACACATAGGAAAATTATCACAAAAAGAATTCCTTCCAATTCCTTTCTTTTTAAAATCAATATTTTCGTATGGTAAAGTAAAACATAACTAAAAACCTATTTTAATTTGGATTATTTGTTTAAAACGACAATTATAATATTTAATTAGAATTGAAATGTCGTATAGATTTGTTTGTAGTGTAATAAAACCGCCCCGATACCGTTTATATCACCTCTTGATCTCCCTCTCTGCATGCGATATGCTGAGCTTTTGTCTGAACTTAGCCCGCTGTGCTTTGTGTGGCACAGAGAAATAGAAAAGGCAGATTTACCTCTGTACAGTCTAGGAAAAAACAAGATCTTAATCCCGAGCTACCACCTTGATCGGAATGTGACCCAGTTTCGTTGGCCTGTGGTTTACCACCGTCCCGCCTCGTATAATCACTCAATTAGCGACTGAGAGCACTCTGTTCTCAGAGCAACAACCGACCAGAGTATTGCATTCTCCACCGATCTGCTCCGGTTCCGTGGTCTCAATGTCTCGGTTAAGTGTCTTTCGAGTGGCTCTCAAGCTCCAAACCGTTTAATGCTTCCAAAGAGTCTCTTCAATGGA
This sequence comes from Drosophila nikananu, assembly GCA_008042635.1. Classification (NCBI taxonomy): domain Eukaryota; kingdom Metazoa; phylum Arthropoda; class Insecta; order Diptera; family Drosophilidae; genus Drosophila; species Drosophila nikananu. The sequence continues at coordinate 27,695 of VNJV01009191.1, read as the reverse complement.
AAAAATCAAGTAATGCATCTTGAGGGGTCTTCAAGAGGTAGGCTAATTTCTTAGATGCATGAATATGTAAATATACCAGCCAAGGCAATTGTAATTGTATCTTTAACACAAATTTAGGTGTTTGTCATTATGACATTTTAAAATAAAAAGTAAAATTTTGTGCTATTTAAGTTGTATTTTCATTATATTCCGATTACAAACCGGCTCTGAGTATATGTAGGTAATATATTTCTTGGAATTTGTATGGATTCCCTTATCTGTCTCCACGGGAGGGGAATTTTTTTATTATGAATCTTTTGGGAATTCCCGACAAGAGCCATTATATTTTTTTTAGTTCATTTTCTTCCACAAGCTCATTGCATTCTATGGAAATATGTGAATGTATATGATGATTTATGGACGGAGCCAATCTCTCAGAGTTTAAATAAGCTTTAAAATGCGCAATAAATAACAGTTACACTTTCATTATTATTAGCCTTATCATGCCATTTGTGCTTGTTAAAGATCATTGTGAATCTTGACCGGCTAATATTTATTTAAATGGCCTGGCTTAATACGAAGAACAGTTGCCCGTTAACTGTTGGGTAAACGAATTAATGGGCATTGCATTCTTAATAATAATAAACGTCTTTCTTATCCACGGAGTATTATAAATATATGGCCTGGCCTAACGTGGCCTTGTCGCCTCTACTTTTTGACACTTCGATGGGCACTTTGGGGCCCCTGATTAGATTAAAATAATGGTAAACAAATTTAACTAGCAGTTAAATGCGAAATGCACTGCGACAAATTCTATTAAGTAACTTAGTTCAATGTATGTAGGTATAACTTGCAAGCTGCTACTGGCCTACAGCCTTACATACACACATATATTCGTTGGTTTTGATTTTGGCTAGTACATTGCAGATGAAGCAAGGAGAGGAGAGAGAAAGATAAATACATAAAAAACATATTTTGGCTTAAGACCGTGCTATTTTTTTTTTGCCATGTGGGTGGGCATTCGAGCATGCTTGTATCTTTGATGACAGTTTTATGGCCTCGCCAATAATCGGGGTAATAAAGTAAACACAGTTACTTGGTCCGCTAAGCAGTCCGCAGTTGGCAATTGTTGACGTCACTATTTCGCAATTGCAGCAAGCTCTGTGACAACAACTGACTGAAAAGACTGGGTGGCAGAACAAGTGGGGGGCGGTAAAAGGCCATTACATTGCAAGAAACTGGTTAGATGTTACAACAATTTTCTATGTGGTTGTTTTCACTTTTTGGTTCAACTTTATTCACTTTATTTAACTGCAATTGAGACACTTTAATTGGCAACCGGTTTTGTTGTTCCTGCCCATGAGTTGGCGCTAAATGTTTGTCAATATCCGCTGCAGCGCTACACGCTGTGCAGATTGGCTAGTTTTTTATTTATTATTTTATTGCATATAGTTGATGTGTGCCTGTGTGTGCGTACAGCAGCTGTGTCAGTTCACGAGCAAAATGCAGATTATATAAATCAGGTGCTTGTGTCTGCTGCAGACGCGTAAACATTATGCAGATTGTACCGATCACCCGCCAACTGCTGCTAAAGGCGAGAATACTGAAATCTACATTTTTATTTGCCATTTCTTGCGTACAAAATGTGTTCAATTCTTTGGATTAATAGCTATACCTAATAAATAAAAAATTTGAATTGACTTTTTTCCCATCTTGTTCCATTAACATTATCATTAAAAAAGTCAATTTAATGATTAAAAAGTAAATAATATTAGTTTAAATATTTATTTGTAATTGTAGGGTATACACATATTGTTACGCTATATTGCTCTTAAACCGCAATCCCTCAAGGAAGTGCATTATTCTGTTTTCGTGTTTTCTCTCTGCCTTCCTTTTCGCTGTGAGCAGCTTTCCATAAGCAGATCGGAGCTGAGCTTTTTGTATTTATTTATTTGTCCCCAGCCGTTAGTCAATGGAACATGGTGGAGAGCTGATGATGGGACGAAAAATTGCCATATGCTGTTGTCCCGTATTTTCTGATAAGAACAACTTTGCCTCGCTCTCTGTGCCAATTTTCGTTTTGCTTATCGATAAGGCGGCGGGCCGCTCTCTTGCACGTAAGCACGTCCGTGTGCCTGTGTGGGTGGCCTTTGAACCCACGCAGGACGGTCGTGACGTCATGACGCCTGGACGTGGGAGTGGGATTGGAGTTATCGATTTTCGTGTGCGTCGCTTAAATTATCCTGTTGACGTGCAAAGCCAAGCGATGCGACGTCTCTCTTTCGGCCCCCACTCTCTCCTCTCTTTCTCCCATTCCACCCAAATCACACACCCACATGCGCAGGCGCCCCACTTTTTCGGTCTGGCAACACCGTAATGGCACAATTAAAAGCGCCTAAATAAACCATTAGTCCATGGTTCTCGGCAAAATACAAAAATACAAATCTGAAAAACACCTAAATTAAAGCGGCGTATAAGTAGTGAGCCCACAGCTCCGTGTAATTTCCCTACAATTAGCGCCTGCCTGCCGTGCCACGGAGGGCGCGCTCTCTCTTTGCCGGAGTGTTGTATATTATTTGGCCCCTCTCTTGGAGTGTCAGCAACAGCAGCAGCCGCGCACAGTGGGTCCTCTGGATCAAAGTAACAATTTTTTAGTGGACGTATTAATTTTAAATACTTATCGGAAATTGTGCATAGTTTAGAGTCGTTAATGTTCCGATATTATAAATTTTTTTATTTCTAATGGAACTCTTTTTAGTTAACCTTAGCATATTCAAATACATTCCTAAAAGTTAAACAAATATCTGTAAGATGACATGAGAAATTCGTGATATCTCTTATCTTGGGTGAGGAGTTTTTAATTTGACAACGAATGAACTGAAGTGGCCCCACTGTGCGGCGGCGACGCGACTGAGCGGGCAATGGGCGCTTAAGGCCCATCAACGCAGCAAATTTTCAAACAGTTGATTTTTCGAGGCTGAGCTGCAACGACGACATTTACACTGGACTAGCCAGCGAACCAAGGAACGGACGCACGGGGACGTCACCGCCAAAGACAAGGGGGCAGAGCGCGCGCAGAGGAGAGGAGCGGAGAGTGTGGAGCTGAAAAGTAACTGTATCGCTCAATTTGCACGCCAGTGATAAACGACAGCCAGCAGCCAGCAGCCGGAGCCTAAGAGAGAATCATCGATAAAGACAGAATCAAGATGCTAGCTTTATGGCTGTCATTGGCCCTCGCCCTCGCAACGGCCAGCAACGGGTACATCATCAAGGAAGATGAATCCTTCCTGCAGCAGCCCCACTACGTTAGCCAGGAGCAGCTGGAGGACTTGTTCGCTGGACTGGAGAAGGCCTATCCCGACCAGGCGCGCGTCCATTATCTGGGCCGTTCCCTGGAGGGCAGGAACCTGCTGGCCCTGCAGATCTCCCGGAACACCCGACAGCGGAACCTGCTGACGCCGCCGGTGAAGTACATTGCCAACATGCACGGAGACGAGACCGTTGGCAGACAGCTGCTAGTGTACCTGGCCCAGTATCTGCTCGGCAACTACGAGCGGGTGCCGGAGCTGGGGCGGCTGGTTAACAGCACGGACATCTACCTGATGCCCACCATGAATCCGGACGGCTACGCGTTGTCGCAGGTAATGTGTGTTCTCCTCCTCTCCCATGGTCACCTGTTGTGGCGCTTGTTTTTGGGGAAAAATCGATAAGAGGACGCGGGAGCACTGGGGAAGCCCAAAAATAACAGTAGTGGGTGGGCATTAGACGGTGGGAAAAGCAGCAGGAGACATAGAGAGGATGTGAGTGGGAGTGAAAGATTTTAAAGTGGCAAGGAGAGAGCTTTAGGCTTTTCTGTCTCTCTCTCGACCTGTCTGTCTCTTCCAGAAAACTTTTCACCCTAAATGAATTGCGTTAGGCCAAGCTCTGGGCTCAAAAAACCACCTCGGCTGTTTACCGTTATCATTTCTTATCATTAACAACTATCCGTTTCGTCTTTATGGGTCTCTTCGTGTGTTGCTGAATGAGAAGTTGAAAGCGCAAACTCGCAATTATTAATATTTGTATGTGCTCATTGGCACAGCAACAAAAACAAAGGTCACATTAATACAATCTGGAAAGAGTCTTTCCCGCCTCGCTGGTGGATATTTCCAATTGATTTGTGTGTATTTCGAATGCATTGCAAAAGCACACACCTAATGCGAATTTAATTTACATTTTCCCGCTTCAATATTAAGTGGTATTGAAATCAGGTTTTTTACAGTTTGAAAATTCCCTTGCTGCCGCTAAAGAAAACCTGGATTTAAACTGATGATTTGGAAGATTTTCTTATTGTCTAGCTCTTTCCATCAAGGATTACTTTATTTATATTTGATGCACAGCGTTTGATGTTTAAAGAATAGTTTGATTACCATTGTTTGCTCCAACACTCAGCAAATATTGCTCATTTTGACCACGTAAGCAGCTCCCTCCGAGCTGACGAGCTTCTGAGCTTCGGTGGGGTGCTGTGATCATTGTGGCGACGATGATGATGACATGATCAATTTATCGTGGCCCTTCAATGGTGTAATTTGTTCCATCGGGAGTTGGCTGCTTTGTGTGGGTGCCAATTTCCGATGCGTGGTTGGGTCTCTGTGGTCTTTGCTCTGATTGATTGGAAAGCCGAGGAAACCACCACTGCCCCTGCCGCTGGCGAATCGTTCTGTTTTCCTGCTTCATTGCACAATATCGTATTGCATTATCATTGAATAATGGTCGGGTGAGGAGTTTTTTTTCCGTTATATATATATATATTTGTATATTATGGTGTAATCACTCGGTTGACACCTGACTGCCATGCTAAATGGCCAATTCCGGTCAGGACTGACCTGCATGCCAATCAGCCCATGACAGAGAGTAAAAGAGAAACTTTTTCTGCTGTCAACTAGCAGCTTTAACTTTAAATTTAATTAAAGTACCCAATATTGTACAAATGGCACTTTAGTACAAGATAAGCCGTGGCTTTCCAGTTAAATATAAAAATACATATTTCTAGGAATCAGCTGACGTTTGGTGAAATGGAATTAATGTATTTTAATAGATTCTTAGTAGAGCTCACATTTATACAGAGCAATTCTCAGAACTGTCTATTGTAAGCAACGCATATGCGAGTTGTGACCCAGAGATAAGGCAATCTCTATCTGTTAATTAACCCACAAAACAAAAATGTAATCTTTGCAGGAGGGGAACTGCGAATCGCTGCCCAACTATGTGGGACGCGGCAATGCGGCCGGCATCGATCTGAATCGCGATTTCCCCGATCGCCTGGAGCAGTCGCACGTCCACCAGTTGCGCGCTCAATCCCGCCAGCCGGAAACGGCAGCCCTGGTCAACTGGATTGTGAGCAAGCCATTCGTGCTCTCCGCCAACTTCCATGGGGGCGCCGTGGTGGCCAGTTATCCGTACGACAACTCCATGTAAGTCAAGGGCTCCCTCCACCCCTAGCCGGACTAACTCGAGCCCCTTCCAGTGCCCACAACGAGTGCTGCGAGGAGAGCCTGACCCCGGACGATCGAGTGTTTAAGCAGCTGGCCCACACCTACTCGGACAACCACCCGATCATGCGCAAGGGAAACAACTGCAACGACAGCTTCTCCGGCGGCATCACCAACGGCGCCAACTGGTACGAGCTGTCCGGCGGCATGCAGGATTTTAACTACGCCTTCACCAACTGCTTCGAGCTGACCATCGAGCTCTCCTGCTGCAAGTTCCCGGCCGCCAACACTCTGCCGGAAGAGTGGGCGCGCAACAAGGGATCGCTGCTGCAGCTGCTGCGGCAGGCGCATATCGGCATCAAGGGCCTGGTGCAGGATGCCAGCGGCTATCCCATAGCCGATGCCAATGTCTACGTGGCTGGACTGGAGGACAAGCCCATACGGACGTCGAAGCGCGGCGAGTACTGGCGTCTGTTGACCCCGGGCCTGTACAGCGTGCATGCCGCTGCCTTTGGGTAAGTTTGCTCTTGCTTCACCTTCTTGATCCCCTAAGCTAATGCTATTTCTGTACAGCTACCAGGCCAGTGCCCCGCAACAGGTGCGGGTGACCAACGACAACCAGGAGGCACTGCGCGTCGACTTCAAGCTGACGCCCGTCGAGACGAACTTTGATGGTATTAGCAGTTTTTACAGTCCCTATTATTTCTAAAATGGAGGAGGAACGCCAGTTATCTATATATATAAATATATATAGCAGCAGATCCAGCTAGAAACACACACACACACATATAGCATATAGCCATGACCTGCACCTAGTTTGCACTCTGCCAGTTTCCCTTATTGTAATATATCGACTCATTCCCCTACCGCCACCCTCTCCCGTAACCTTACCCTTGGTGTGGGCATGTTCATTTCCCTCTTGTGTTTTCCCCAAGGTTCGTTTTCCGGCTGTCGGCAGCTTGAAAATATAAAACGTTGGGCTTTCAGACGGCGGAAACTAATCGAATCTGTTTTATGTACTTTCCTTGACTGTTTGTGCGTTTTTCGTTGCATTTTCACTTTCACCGAGGGAATCACTGCTCCATTGTGTCGCCCCCTTCTCACTACCCTGCTCTCTCTCCATTACTCACACACTCGACGAGGAAAGCGTTTGAGTTGTACATAGACCTCGGCAAGGAACAGCAAAAGTGCAGTTAGAGCCGGAAAAACCCCAAACCAAATATTGAAATAGCGAAAAACAAACACACAATAATCGAATATAAGCGAATTGTACTTAGGAACTTGTAAAGAACTCGAAATCGAAGTCACAGCCCCTTTGGAAGGTCATTGAATGGCCCCCTAAATAGACGAACAAATATACACGGTTTTAGCTTGATCTCTCCCTTATTTTTCTCTCTGCTCTACGCATATACATAGGCACTTTATATACACATATATATACGGCTATATAATATCACTATCAATATGTATAATGTATGCGAATCCCATCAGATATCGGAAAGCCCTGCTGACAACCCCCCGAAAGTAATGCAAACTTATGAATGAATTATGGCTTTTAATATAGATATATACCATATATACATACTTATATGCAATGCACCCGCGACTTCAGCTGGAAATCGAATATAGAAAAGGGGGGAATAATGAATGGCCTGAGAGCCGCGATGAGCAGGGTTAGCTTAATATCCCGAAGTCCCTTTGACAAAGGATGAATAAAATTTTGATTTTCGCTTGGTGGTTTTTATTTTCAACGTGGTCTGATCAGTAATCACTTTATACATTCCCACAGATGTCTATATATTATATAATATATTCTATATGGATTTAATATTAATTTGTGCTTGTGTTTTCTTATCCGTATGTTATTTATGACCTCATTTCATTTTGAAATTTAGATTCCGGTGTATTTCCCACCTCATTTCACATTTAATATGGAATTTATTTTGTTTTTTATACATATTTAATTAATTTTTGTTTCCTAATTAATTTAATTTTTTTTTTTTCGTCACTGCAAGTCAGTATCTTAAACTAAACAATGGTTTGTTTATGACCTAATTTTTCTGGGCATTTGTATATATCCTTTGCCTTGCGATCAGCTGAAGGAGAAGGCTAGAAACACACAGAATCTGTTGAAATTTTAATTGTATATTCCACTAAGTACCTAAAAGTCGAAAGAAAAAAAGAAAACGAAAAAAGAATGTGTGTGCCAAAAGTCAAACTATAGATCCTCGATTTGGATATGTTTAACATATATAAATAGGTACTATATGTATCGCACTTAATCGTACAAAGGAGTCAGACAGTTTCTTTGGCATTTTACTTGGATTTTATCTCGAAATAAATGTGAATTGTGGAAATTATGGCTAAAATAAACGAACGAAATTATACTATGATATGCATCTATGCTTGTGCTTGTGAATCGGCTGCTGATCTAGCTGCGCCTGCTCCCGCTCCCTTAGCTCCTAATCCCTAACCTTAACCCCTGAGCCCCAACCTTAGACGCACTGCTACCCCCTAACCCCCACACATTCCCTTCGCATGCGGCACCCTTGGCAATCAAAACTGGCATGAAAACACACACACCCTGACACGTACAAGATCCTCACCCTTGTTTCCGTCTCCGCTCTGCCCCCTCTGTCCCTAGGCAACTTCCGGAAGGTCAAGGTGGAGCGCTCGGAACCGCCGGAGAAGCGCAAGGAGCAGTTCCATGGCTTCCTCACCCCCACCAAGTTCGAGCATCACAACTTCACGGCCATGGAGAGGTGAGCAAGGCTTCCTACAGAAGGAATTCGCGTCCCGGTTCGACGTCCCTGCTTTACTCGACTTCTCCTGCCTTTCCAGCTTCCTGCACGACATCTCGGCCAGTTATCCCTCGCTGACCCGCCTCTACAGCATCGGCAAGAGCGTCGAGGGCCGCGACCTGTGGGTGCTGGAGATCTTCGCCACACCCGGAGCCCATGAGCCTGGCGTGCCAGAGTTCAAGTACGTGGCCAACATGCACGGCAACGAGGTGGTTGGCAAGGAGATGCTCCTGCTGCTCACCAAGTACCTGCTGGAGCGCTATGGCAACGACGAGCGGGTGACCAAGATGGTGAACGGCACGCGGATGCACTTCCTGTACAGCATGAATCCCGACGGCTACGAGGTGTCGCGGGAAGGCGATCGCACCGGCGGAGTGGGCCGGGCCAATGCGCATGGCATCGATCTAAACAGGAACTTCCCGGACCAGTACGGTACGGATAGGTACAACAAGGTGACGGAGCCCGAGGTGGCCGCCCTGATGAACTGGACCCTGTCCCTGCCGTTCGTCCTGTCCGCCAATCTCCACGGCGGCTCCCTGGTGGCCAACTATCCGTACGATGACAACGAAAACGACTTTAACGATCCCTTCATGAGGCTGCGCAACTCGAGCATCAACGGGCGCAAGCCCAATCCCACCGAGGACAACGCTCTGTTCCGGCACCTGGCTGGTATCTATGCCAAGGCTCACCCCACCATGCATCTGGGTCAGCCCTGCGAGCTGTTCCAGAACGAATACTTCGCCGAGGGCATCACCAACGGGGCGCAGTGGTACAGCGTGACGGGAGGGATGCAGGACTGGAACTACGTGCGAGCCGGGTGCCTGGAGCTGACCATTGAGATGGGCTGCGACAAGTTCCCCATTGCCGCGGAGCTGCCCAAATACTGGGCGGATCACCGCGAACCCATGCTGCAGTTCATCGAGCAGGTGCACCATGGCATCCATGGGTTCGTGCACAGCACCATCGGCACGCCCATCGCCGGCGCCGTGGTTCGCTTAGACGGCGCCAATCACTCAAGCTATAGCCAGATATTCGGAGACTATTGGAAGCTGGCACTGCCAGGACGCCACAACATCACCGTGCTGGGCGACAACTATGCTCCGTTGCGCATCGAGGTCGAGGTGCCGGAGGGCGAGCCGCACGAGATGCGCATGGACGTCACACTTATGCCAGACGATCCGCAGCACTGGGCGTCGGCCAACGATTTTCGGATCATCGAGAACGTGGTGAACACGCGATACCACACAAATCCGGAGATTAGTGCGCGCCTGGCCGAGCTGGAGAATCAGAACGGGCAGATAGCGAGCTTCGGTTATGCGGACAACGAGTTCAGCAGATATTTCAACTACCTGAAGATGACCTCGGATGTGAGTAGATTCGTACCTCCCCCATAGCCTCCATAATCTTATGGCTGATCTCCCTTTAGATAGGGGAACCCGACGAGCACAAGTACAAGCTGCTGGTAGTGAGCTCTCTCTATGACACGGCCGCCCCGCTGGGCAGGGAGATCTTGCTGAATCTGATCCGTCACCTGGTCGAGGGCTTTAAGCTGCAGGACGTTTCGGTGGTCCAGCTGCTTCAGCGCAGCGTCATCTACTTCCTGCCGCAGACGCAAAAGTTCCAGAAGGTCTTTGCTATGTACAACGTCAAGTAAGTTATTCCTGGCACAATCCTGGCTTCCTTACCACTAATCTTTGACTCACAGCTCTTCAATTTGCGATCCCGTGCTGGGGGATGAGCTGGCGGAGCGCATCCTCAGTCCGGAGACCGACCAGGCAAAGGATATGTTCCTGCAGTTCCTGCACAGCGAGAACTTTGATCTGATGCTCACCTTCGGGGCGGGCAGCTCGGACCTGAGCTATCCGCGCGGTGACTCGGTGCTGGAGAAGTTCGCCCATAGCATGCAGCGCACGGAGTTCAATTACTCGCCGCTGCAGTGCCCCAGCTCCGCCACAAGGCAGCTGCACCAGGAGACGACGGAGCGCCTGACCAACATGATGTACCGCCTGTACAACCTACCCGTCTATACGCTGGGCGTCGCTTGCTGCCGGATGCCCCACCACAAGCAGATCGCCTCCGTGTGGCGCAAAAACATTGACAAGGTCAAAAACTTCCTAGCCCTGGTGCGGACGGGAGTGAGCGGGATGGTGCAGAACGACAAGGGGCAGCCGCTGCGCGAGGCCTTTGTCCGGCTTGTGGAGCACCAGCAACGCGTCTACAATGTAACCAAGAACGCGGCACGCTTCCAGCTGATGCTGCCGCACGGCCTTTATGGTCTGGAGGTGACCGCACCCAACTATGAGTCGCAGATACTGAAGGTTGACATACAGGATGGCCAAGTGACAGAGCTGGGCATTGTCCACCTCCATCCGTTCACGCTGATACGTGGCGAGGTACTGGAGCTGCCGAATAGGTTAAGTGGTGGAGCTGATGCAGTGGCTGGCACTACCAGCATTTCGGGCGTCGTGCTGGACCAGAGCAATCACCCGGTGCGCAATGCCAAGGTCTCGGTTGTCGGCCAAGCCAAGCTGAGGAACTTCACCAATAGCCTAGGTCAGTACCATTTAGCCGGGGTGCCCCTGGGCACCATCACCCTGAAGGTGGAGGCGCCGCGTCACCTGGAGGCAACCCGGGAGTTGCACCTGATCCAGGGCGGTCGCTCTGGGGCCACGGAGAATGTGGTTTTTCGGCTTAATGTCAACGAGCATGTTTTTGGCCTGCCGCGATTCCTGTTCATCCTGTTCGCCAGTGTCCTGATCATCGTCGGAGTGGTGGTGTGTGTGCTGTGCGCTCAGTTTTGGTTCTATCGCCGCCATCGGGGCAACAAGCCGTACTACAACTTCTCACTGTTGCCGCAAAAGAGCAAGGAGCAGCACTTCGATCTCGAGGACGACGAGGCGGGCGACGATGGCGAGACTGAGCTGTTCCGATCGCCCATTAAGCGTGAGTTTGAACCTAGAGACTTTGTAATAATAAGATGCACAACGAGCACGAAATTTGCGCCTTTTCGTTCTCACAAAACGAAAGCCCTCGGGCGCTATTTCTCTATCTCTGTCTTTTCAACAAAATTTCAAGAAAGCCTGGAGTTGCGCATATTAACGCTTATATTGTCTTTCCATTACCTTTTTATATACAAAACTAACAACGGTTTTTTGAATACAAAATGCACAGGAGGAATGACCATTCAGCCGTACTTTGATGAGGAGCAACTGGAGCGCATTCTGCACACTGATGACGAGGACGACGAGGATGGGCCGCGGATGGAGCCGGAACTGGATATTGCCGATGAGAGCGGCGATGAGATTGTGATGCTGCACAATCACGGCCAGAAGCGTCGCCACTAAAGGCAGAGGTGGCAGAGGAAGGCCCAGCCCACAAACACACACACACAACATAACTGTGATTCAAAACGTTTTCAAGCGATGAGGAGAGAAGAAACCCACGCCAGGCATTGCTCTTACCTTTTATTTATGTTTTTTTTTGTATATGTAAATTAATTGCGACTGCGCTTTAATGTTAATGAGCATCACAATCGTCAGCTTTAAATAGAATGTTGTGCCCCAAAAGGACGAACCATACCGTACCGGTGAATCCCTCGAATCTCTCGCCCAGCCTCCGCCCTTAGCCGCGCTTATGGTGTCTGTATGCTTCGACATCTGCACCTGTATCTGTATCTGTCCAGCCAAGAAGAGAACTGTAGGCGTTATCGTATGACCTAACTTAAGACTGAGAGCCTTGCAACTATATAGCAAAAAAAGAATAGAGGAAGCAAAAGCAAAGACACGAATCTAGCGAAATAGTTAATTGTAAACTGTGAAGAGTTTTTCCCGAAGAAGAAGCACGAAGGATGAAATTTGATACGCAGAATGTTAATCATGTAACTTGGAACGCGATAAGCAAACCTTAAACGTGGCTCCAAATGAATTTTAAATTGTTTTACAACTGGAAATTTATTTTTAAAAATATGTGTGCAATATGCAACAATTTTTTGTTTAGAGACAAAATGTAATTTTTTAAGTCCATCTGGCTTCCAAGAAGAAATCACGGCAACGAGAGACAACCAAGTGTGCGGCTTTGCCAAGAGAGAAGGAATAATAACAGAGTTAACACAGATTTTGTAATATTTCCCTTGATTAACTTTATATTAGACGTACTATATATACACCAAAATACATATATATATCTACTGCACGACTTGCACCGATTTAATATACCGTAAGCTAAAGCACACAGCCCAGACAAAACGCGTTAAGAGAAAGGTGCAGCATTTACCTATAAAGCATATATAAATATATATATACCCATATATCGTATACATATCCAAAAAAATATGGCAATTATATAACTAAATGTGAACTATATGAATAAATAATTGAATAATGTCCAAATGGAAGGCATTTGCCTGAGGTGTAATCGCTCACAACTGATGGCCGGTGGCTTCCTGATCAGATGAATCACATAGGAAGCGATATATACATGAGTATGTCCAGTGCATGGCGAGAAATCCCCATTAAATTTATTTTATTTCATTCAGCAGAAGAGATTAAAGGTAAACACCCACTTTACAGGGGGCTCAAGGTACCAGGACTACAGAGATTTCAAATAGTGATGGCGCGGACCTGTCTACTTAAATCTAAAGTAACGATTTTAAAAGAGATCCCAAAACATTTGGGATTGTAAAGAGGTCTTTTCTCTTTTATTTATTTTCTCATTCCATTATTTTCTCTGCTTTTATTACTGTTGGCCCGGCACTTCTCTCTTCCAGTCTAAGTCTTGGGACATTCCAAAAGAGGCCACCTTGGTGATTTGCAAAAAACATCTCAGAGCTGCTCGTTTTCTCCTTGTGTGCTTCGGGGCTTTTGCCTTTGTGACCATCATCGTTATAGCCGCTGTTTTGTTGTCGTCAGAGCCAGGATCAAGGTCATCTGGCGATAGCTGCCTTATCGCCAACGACAAAACACTACAATACAATACACAACGCCCGCCGCCGGCGACCGATCTCCCTCGTCTCGGCTGAACTGTCGCCCAGCTTTATCAGGGGGTCCAGAGCCCAAGAGATAGTTGTCGCTCGAGCACAGCAGGCACACACAGCATCAGTTGGATCTTCTCCATTCGACACGGCGACACAGTTGCGCAGCTTCCAGCGTTACGAACAGATCCCAGCGAACAACAGCAACAGCAGCATTATGTGGTGGAGTCGTAAGTTAGCCACTAGGGGCCTCCGCCTGCGCCTCCATCGCACCAAGAGCACCAACTCCACCTCCGCCCTGGAACCGGGGCAGACGCTGGGCATTATCGGTGTGCCCTTCGCCAAGGGGCAGGGCAAGCAGGGTGTGGAACTAGCGCCGGATCTGCTGCGGCAGAGCAGCCTGCGACAGGTGCTGCAAAGCAGTCACGGTGAGTCGACTTATGATCAGGAGGAGGAGGGGATTTGGGAAAAATTCTACAGATCTCTTTATATTTTATATATTTACTTAATAAATAAGTTACCAAGATACAGGCTGTTCAGGGTACCAGGCGAAGGAGTATAAAACAACGGATTCCACAAGTGTTATTCGGAAGTCAGGCGTAGGCTTACCGCATTCCAGTTATTACTTCCCTTCGTCTGGTAACTCTCTTCCGTGGATATTGAAATTGATATTTAAAGAAATGGGATTAGCTTGGTCAATATTGGAAATTTGAGAAAAAAGATCCCAAGTTAGGGGAAGTTAGTTTAGCGCTTCCAGTTTAGATTTTTTCTTCGTTTCACAGTTTTCTCCCATCTCCCAGGCCCAACGTGGAGTGCAGGAGTATTGACTCTCTCTGCAAAAGTCAAAATGTAAAGGAAAACTCAGAGGACGTTTGGGTAAATGTACTTTTCATTTCGTTTATTATTTTTTTCTTAGATGGCCTCGTTATCCGGGACTATGGGAACCTGCAGTATGCCGTGGACGAAGCGCTGCTGCAACAACAGCGGGTGCACTATCACCACATCCGGAACTACGCGGACTTCATGGCCTGCAATCGTGCGCTGATCGAGCAGGTACAGCTGATGCTCAAGGAGAACTCCCAGTTCCTGGCCATTGGCGGCGATCATGCGATCGGGTTTGGTGAGACTCCACTTCGATTGCCTTGTCCTCCCGAATGCCTAATCCTTCTGAATCCTGCCCCTCCTCACAGGCTCCGTGGCTGGGCACCTGCAGCACACGCCGAATCTGTCGCTGGTCTGGATCGATGCGCACGCGGACATCAACCTGCACAGCACCTCGCAGTCGGGCAACATCCACGGCATGCCCGTGTCCTTTCTGCTCGAGCAGCTGCGCACCACCTGGCAGCACGCTGGCCTGCAGGAGATCGCTCCCAACTGGTGAGTTTGCTATGTCATGTTTTGCTTTGCTCTTTGCTTTATTGTTATAGCGCCAGATCGGTTGAGATCGCTTACAGCTTACAAGTAGCACTTAGTCTATAGGGCTTCCTCTGTCTCGGGGTATTCTCCTTTTAAGGTACAACATAACTAATACTCTGTATTTAAGGGTGTCTTGGGGTGGGGTTTTGTTGGCCGGGTGGGGTTCTTGTCGCCTTATCACAGTTGCCTCTCTTAACGAACTTAGTATTATTTTTGCTTTGCTTTCGTTTCAGTTTCAGTTTCGTTTTTGTTAGATTTTGATTTTGTTTTCTTCTCACTTGCCCTTTTCTTCAGTCTTTTTTTAGTTGCTATCCACCTATAACTGCTTATTAAATAGATTGTTTCATTTACACATTGCTTTTTCCTGCGGCAGTTTGTTTGTTTGTTTTTCTCTATTTTTGTATATATTCTATAAATTTGAAAACGGGGAAAACAATGAGGTTTGGGAAGAAACGAAGAGACTGCTTCAAAGTTTCTTAAATTGGTTTTCTACACATTATTCTTTGATCTTGTGAACTATAATAGGGCTCAATCCGTGGGATTGGGGTTGGTGCTGTTTTTCACTTGTAAACCAATCATTAAAAAACAAAAAGAATCGAAACTGTGAAATGCCTGAAACTGAAAATATATATGTATACTGGATTAGTCATAATACACACGAAAAAATCACATAGAACGGACAGCCGAAACGGAGACTAGCACTGACACAATGAAAATTTAAATGGAAACCAAAATACATACATTTATATATTTTTATATACAATCACTATACATCAGAGACTAAGGACTGCCCAATACTCCCCTCGAAAGGTATTATTATAGGGTTACTTGGTGGATCGTGTCGGGATGGTGGTTTGTGCATTGCTCGACCAAAATCAAATCTGTAAACTATAGAAAAAGCTGCAAATTTAAATTGAAATTCTTCGTAATTCCTAAAATCATACATATACTTAAAAAATTATTCAAATATCGGTGGCTCTCACTAGTATGTTTTGTATTCGAAAATTACATAATTCACAAAGTAAGGCGTGTCTTGTGTGTGTGTCTGTACATCATATGTACATCAATTTGGAAAGGAAAGGGATCGGGGCACCAGTGGTTTATGCATTAAATAATTACAATTAATATTAAAGATTAACGTATCAATGAATCAATATAATTACACAATCATTATTGTTTTTAATCAAGTAATCAATTAACTAAATGTGTTCTCTTTTTTTATCTAGAGTATTTCTTTTTTCTTTTGCATAAATTCAATTCAAAATCGAACGAACGAACAAGAACGAACACGCCTGAAAATAAATCAAGAGAAAGAAACAAATTAGAAAATGCTTTATAAAAATATTAGTCGTTTTTTGCTGCTGGATTTTGTTTGTCAAGTGTTCTTCTTTTTTCTTTTGTTCATTTTGCTACAAAAAAGAGGAGAGATCAATATTAATATTAATAAAAATGAGAAAGAAAACCATTTAGAGAAAATCATTATCAGTATGTATTTATTTGGGAAGATCAAAATATATATGTATGTGTGCCGAAAAATTGTAAAGATCCAGGCAAGGATCCTGGTATCCTTTTTTGCTCTCTTTTCGTCTCCGATTTACTTACCAACAAAAACCACACGAAACAATAAAAGTGAGTGAGAGGTACGCAACAATACAACGATATATTTATATATAGATATATATAAAAATATATATATATATGTATATATAGATATAGATAACAACGAACGTACGGCAACAAGGAACTGAATAATTGGGAAATTTAAGTCGATATATGTATGTATGCATACCACATGGTGGAAAAAGAAGAAAAGGAACGCAAATCGAAAATCGGAATCAACTCAAGTGTCTAATCAGATCGGATCGGATTGTCCTCCTCCCTTCAAAGCATCATCTTCCTTCATCTTCCTCTCTTTCTCGTTGGGGCTGGGACCAGAGAAGCGTACACTGAGCGAAAAAATCATAAGAGCAAACAAAGAGCAACAAATACTCTTCACTTGAGAAGTGGGCAACTTTTTAGCACACAACAAGAAATTGAATTGGTTTCAGAAAATGTAAATGGAAATATAGTCTGTGTGTCGTGTCTTTTGGTTAGTGTAATATACACTGAAGCAAACGAAAAGGCTATAGAGAAAACAGGAACCAAAACAAGGGTCCGAGAAGCAGAGAAAAAACGAGTTCAAGTCTACAAAAAAAAGGAAATCAACAGAGAAGAATATCGAAATAATCGAATCCAAACTAATCGAAATTCGAAAACCGAACCGAGCTGAAACACAGGAACGAAAGGGAAATAAATACAGAAAGCAGATCGAAAAAGAATTATAGTAAATAAAACAAAAGTTCGGTGTGTTCTGATAGATATATACTATATAGAGAGATACATATTACAATGCAAAAAGCAAGAAAAACTCATAATCATATATTTTGAAATACATTTATAATATTAATATCATTTTCTCATTTGTCTTTTTTTTTTTTTTGGTTTTGTATTGTTTCCATTTTGAAATATCATTTGAAATGTGTGATAAATATTAATTAATCGATATAAATATGTTAATAAAATAAATTAAATAGTTTCCTCCTTTGTCTTCGATTTAATAATAATAATAATATATATATATCGAAGTGTATATATATCCTTGCTGTTGTTGTCGTGATTATTAACGGTATCATTGGTGTAATCGTTATCGCTATCGCTATATCGCGCTCTCTATTCGTGGAACAAATTAGGCGTTTTACAAAATTACAAAAGTACACGCAATAAAGATACATATACAGGTTGAAAATCATACACAGAACATATCATCCCTTCAAGGATTTATCGATTAATCGAGGGGGTGGCAGAATGACTTTACTTGCTCTGCTAAAAACTAAACTAGGACCAGAGTCGAGGTCGAGAGATTCGTGATAATCATAAATATAAGCATTAAACATAATAGCATTACACAAATAAAAAGTATTCTGTTTTCTTTTTGCACACAAATAATATCGCTAATTGCTAATCGCTAATTGCAACACTGCAACCGAGCAACAGAAACCGGGAGATCAATTATGGATTTACTCCTGGAATGTCGTTATTTCGGGATTCTTTGGGAGGTGACTCGGGATCCTGATCGATTAGGAATGACTTTTTTTATGAGATCAATGGGTTCCATAGGCGCTTCTTTGTGGATTAAGAAGGTCCTTGACTAGATCGCTTCTTACACGTATTTGTTATCATTTTCCTTTTTTGTTTTCTGTGTGAGTGTGTATGAGAGATTGAGGGAAGATTTTAAAATTATCCTTGAGGTTAGAAAAAAAATGTTGGGGGGGAAGAAAATAATACAGTTTACAAACGAAATCAAACGAAAACCAAAGAGAAACAAATAAATAAAAAAATTAAGCTAACAGTTTTTTTTAGGTGTTTTTTTGTTGTTTTTTTTCTGTTTTTATTGAAAGTAAATTTTTTGCCTCGCTTTTCGCGCAAAATCCAAGGGGGAAATCATAAGAGTGTGTAAACATAAATTGTAGAATGGGAACATATAATAATTCGTGGGAAAAAATACACAAAATCAAGAGGAAATCAAACATACTAAATAATAATAAACATATAATGGTAATCATAAATCATAATAGAGATTCACAGGAATCCCCTTTCTCTGTCAGTGCTAACGTTACACATGTATCGTCTATATCTATAGCTAGATATATGTAAAGATAGAGCTGATGTTTCGCTGGGCTGTTCTGTGTGCTGCTGCTGCTGCTTTATCAAATGAGTTGAACGAAAAATCATAAAGTTAAGACTAAAACTAAAGCAAAATTAAAAAAGGGGCACAGAAAATGTAAACTAAAATTAAACGTAAATAGTAGTTTGAGAAAAGGGGAAATTAGAAATGGTAAGACAGATAGCGAGAGGGAAAAAGAATTCGGAATTCGAAGTTTTAGATTTATCGTTTCTTTACCCTCTTGCTCTCTCCCTCTCTGTCTCTTTCTCTCTGATCATTGTGTGTGTGTGTGTGTGTATATAATTAGGCTAGTTCTTCATCAGTTTCCTCTCATTGTTCAACTTCTTCGCTTTGCTCACAAATCAAAGAAATTAAATTAAATTACGTAATTATAAGAATACAATAAATAATTTTTTTGTTTTTTGCTTGATCGCTTTCATCTTGGTTCATTGCTTACTTAAATAGGTTAAAGAAAAATCATGATGAGATATATAAATATATGTATAAATATGTATCGCTTAAATTGTAAATTACACGCAAAAAAATATATATATGTTTAATGGTAGCTTTTCTGTTCATTTTTCGCAGTGCATATTCGCAAATTGAAATTTGTAATTTGAGGTTCTGAGATGCCTTGATGCCTTTTGCTTAGTTGCATTATTTTAAAACTATTGCACAAGAATTAGAATTAATACAATTAATAAGATCCATCGATGTCGCAAAACTATAAGCATAATCATATATATTTATATATACGTTTGGGGGATTAGTCAATTAAACTAAATATACATATATGTAGGTGTAGGTGTGTGTGACAGAAAATTGAAATGAAACAAAATCAAGTACATATAATCCTTCCTTCCTTCTCTCTCTGTCTCCTTTTTGTATAAATAAACTAGCAGATTTGTTCATATATAAATTATTGCAAATTCGAGTCGGGGAGGAGCAGTGATCCCCCCCAGCCTTTGCGTCTTCCAAGGGAAGCCTGCGCCTTAATCTTTGGAAAGGGGAGTGAGTCATAGATCTCCTCTCTTTGCTTTGTCTTCCTCCTTGTCCTTATTCCTATCCTCCACATCTTCTGACTAGATTTCTTGTTGCAAATAAAAAACAACGATTTTTTGTTGGCCGCCTAATAGTTACTAAAAAAAAGGATTTATAATTCTAGTTAAAGGTATATATATATATAAATATATATAAATATATATGTATAAGGGATATCGGAGACGTATCAACCGATTACACTAAGTAAAAGTAATAATTAAATCCATTTCTGCAGGGTTCCCCGCTTTTTAAATAAGAATTAACTATATATTCCACAGGAAAGGAAACAAAAAAAAATATAAATATGCATGGTTGATTGTAGCTGTTGTTGGTTAATTCTTGGTTGCAGGATGCAGGAGAGCCGAAAATGTCGAAAAATCAAAGCAAAGCAAAGAAATCAAACGAAAACGTAATAGGAAAAATCCAGAAAATATACATAGATACATGTTAATAGATATAGATATCTGATTGATGGTTGGTTGGTATTGTGAGTGTGTCACTCCCCCTCTCTCTCCCTCTCTTCCGAAAAACGAAACAAAAAAGAAGGAAAAGAAACAAGCAAAGAAAGCAAATTGAAAATCAAAGTTCGGGGTATTATAAACGAGTATTGAAAAGGGTCGGTTGTAAACGGGGTTTTGGTATATCCTAGTGTCCTTTCCTCCTTCTATTCTTCATTGTGGTTTCTTGTCAAGTTACTTAACTATTATGGAAAACGGTTGGCTAATAGATCCACCCGTCTTCATTCGCTCGTTTTCATATCGTTTTTTAAACTGTTTTTGTTTTCTTTTTTTTTTTTTGTATATAAAAAAGATGCTGCTGTTTGTTCTGTTGTGCTAGGCCTTTGTTTAAACGCTAAAAATTGTTGTTATTACGCTGATTGCTCCGCGTCGCTCAACTATACAATATATATATAATTATATGTATAAAGTATATGAGAAATTACAGTATTTAATAGTATTCACTAACAATTATTTACTTGTCTGTAGTAAAACGTTTCAAATTTGCGCATAAATTATTGTTATTACTTTTTTGTTTTTCCTTTTCCTTTCTTTCTTTCTTTCTCGTTCGTTCGCTAATCGTTCCTATATAAATAATGCCTATGCGAGAGACTGGGCTCAAAGGACACAAGTTCGACCGGGGCTAGCGGCTGCTCGTTACTCGTTTTTCTTCTAAATGTAGAAAACACAATCGATGCTCTTAAAAAAAAAGAATTCAATAATAAATTTCTATATAAAATAGGTAATATATATATAGATTTGCATCACCTATATATATCTGGGATATATATAAATATTTCGATCTTCGTTTTTAAGTAGCTTTTTTGTGGTAATACTGTAGCAGCCTCCATGTTATCAATAACTATATATATTTTATTATTTTATGAATACTTGACACGCCGCCTCTCCCGAAAGGCCAAACTCATGTCCTATGAACATCCTAGACACTAGATCCTTCTCATTCCTGTCTCTATGTACCGGCATTATGCACTTTTCTCATAATTGGTTTTTCTATCGAGCTTTCAAGAATTCTTTTTGGTTGTTTGTTAATATACGGTAGAAAAGTTTTTTTGTTTTTGGAGTGTAACTAACAGAGTTGCTTTTTTCTTTTTTTTTTTTGTTTGGAAGATTTCATTGCTGCGTTTTACCTTAAGTGTAAGTTTAAATTGTTAAAATTTCTCATTTTCCTTTTTCATTTGTTTGTTGTCGTTTTTCGCTAAGTTAAGTTAAATTTTCTTAGTAGTTTTGTGTGTTGATTTCTTTGTTTCGCTTTTGTGACTCATTTTGACGGCGGCTGCCAAGAACCAGAGCTGCCCAATTTCCAGTTTTCTCTTGTTTTAAATAT
Source organism: Drosophila nikananu (assembly GCA_008042635.1). NCBI lineage: Eukaryota > Metazoa > Arthropoda > Insecta > Diptera > Drosophilidae > Drosophila > Drosophila nikananu. Next base: position 6,473 of record VNJV01009191.1, on the reverse strand, counting down.
TGCAATTGTTCCTTATAATCTCATTATTCATTATACTTTTCCTCAGCCTTTCTCACTGCCTTCCACTCACTCTGTCTGTCTCTATCTCTAAAAGCAGCTTCCTTCTTCATTTTTGGTTTCTTAGTTATTTTCGTTTTAGTTTATGATTTTCGTTACTTAAATGCTAAACAAGAAGAATTTTGCTATTGCAACGCTTTTGGCCGGCGCCTTCTCAGGGTCTCAGGGTCCCTAGGGTTGGATTTCTGGGGGAGATTGGCAAGGGTTGCTGTACCACCGTTTCGTTGTGTCTCGACACGTGTGAGAGAGAGTTGCTCCTCCTCCTACTGCCTGCCTTCTGTTGGCCCTGCCCTCTTCCTTCTTGCTGGCCCTTAGTTCTCTTCTGTTAATTGTTTCTTGTCTCGTGTGTGTTTTACACATACTGTTTTGTTGTTGCGCTTAGTTACCGTTATACCATGCATATTTATATATGTGTGTTGTGTTGTGTGTGCTGCTGTGAGTGTTTCAAGTGCTGCGTGTGTGTCGTGTGTTGTGTTCCGAAACGATTTTAGGGGACAGAATCTATCGTTCCCATTCCCGCTCCCGCGTTGCCGCCCTACTTGGCCTTGTTGGTCTTGAAGCTGACCTGCAGCACCCGGTTGCCCATGGTGTAGCCGTTAAGCGCCCGTATGGCCATTGCCGCCTCGTCGTAATTGGTCATCGAGACGAAGCCGTAGCCCTTGCACTGGTTCGTTGTGGGATCCTTGACGATCTTCACCGATTGCACAGCCCCGAAGGGACCGAACAGCTGCCACAGCGCTGCCTCCTCCGTTTCGGGTGCCAGGTTGTATATGAATATCGGATAGGCACCCCCCGGGCCGCTGGCCAGCGTCGTTGCAGCCGCCGCCGCAGCACCCAATCCGTTCGGCAGCATCACGTCCAGCATGTCGCCGGCCATGGGCGAGAATCTAGCCAGGCCCTTGTTCACGGGCGTGTGCATGGCGCCGCCGATGCGTCGCACCAGCTGAGGGTTGAGGAAAGCGGGCAGCTGTGGCTGGATTATCTTGCTGGTGCTGCCCGGCGTATTGGAGAACTTGACCACAATGGGATCCGTGCAGCTCGAGGGCGTGGTGCCGTTGAGGGCAATGATAGCCCGAGTGGCCTCCTCCCGCTTGTCGAACCGTATGAAGCCGACTCCCTTCGTCTGCGTATCGTTGCCGGCATTTTGGAGTATGCGCGATGTGATGATCGCACCGAAGGGCGCAAAGATGGCCTCCAGTTCCTGCTGAGTCATAGTTTTCGGCAGCCCAGAAACGTACAGATTGGCGCCCTTGATGGCATCCGACGAGGGACGGGCGAACGACACCTTGATAGTCTTATTCTGTAGACGCAGGCCGTTGAGCACATTCACCGCCTGCTCGGCATCCTGCGGCCGGACATAGTTGACGAAGCCATAGCCCAGGCTTTGGCCCTTGCTGGGCGCCTGCGGATTGAGCGGATCGATGTAGACCTGCGACTTGTCGCGTATCAACTTCACAGACTCGATCTCGCCGACGCTGGAGAAGAGCGAACGGATCTCGTCCTCGGTCATTGTTTGGGGCAAGTAGTTGACGATCAAGTTCGTGCGGGTCTCCGTGCTTCCGTTGCTGCCATTCTGGGCGCCGCCGCCTACACCGACTCCGGCATTGCCGTTGGTATTGGCTTGCGCCTGTTGCGGCTGAGGCACCACGGCCTGCTGGACTGCGGCCGCCTGCTGCACCACTGCCGCCGCTGCTGCCTGTTGTTGCACCACCGCCGCTGCTGCCTGCTGCTGCTGCTGTTGTTGCGCCTGCTGCTGCTGAGCGGCCACCGCCTGCTGCTGCTGCTGCTGGAGCTGCTGGGTAACGGCCGCCGCCGCCGCTGCTACCGCCTGCTGTGTCTGCTGTTGCTGCACCTGCAGTATTGCCTGCTGAACTTGTTGCTGCTGCTGCTGCAACTGGGCGGCGGCGGCCACGGCGGCCGCATTTTGTACGGGAGCGGCAGCCGCATTGGTTGCCGCCACTGCTGCGGCAGCTGCCGCACTCTGCATTAACTGCGCCTGTGTGTCCACTCCGCCGCCAGCACCGGTGTTTGCCATCATAAAGTCCACTGGGTTGTATTCAAGTTGGAGTTAGAGTAGGAGTTCGAGTTGGTGGTGCGATGGGTGATTTGTTGAGTTGGGTGACACGACGAGGACCAACGCAGGGGCAGGCGCATGGAAAAAATAGTTAAATGTCAAGATTAAACCATTTGCAAGATGTGTTAGTAAGTATCTACAGAAGCGAGCCTTAGCTTGGTTAGTTTGGCTCACCCAGCCACTAGTTAGTGTCTCTATAAGTGGGTTAAGTCAGTATAAAGGATTAGGGATTTAGTTGCTGAGTAGATTATTGCGAAAAACCGATTTGTTAGCATACATATAATTAAGCTAATTATGTGTTCGAACCATAAGAAGTCCACAGATTCACAGTTTTTAACATCAAAACTGATTTTTCGGTTTAATTTTTTGAATATATGTATACACTTTCTTAATTCTAAAGGAGATAAAATGTAATTTATTCTAATAACGTTTTAATATTTTTGTACCCTTAACGGGTATTATAATTTTAGTCAGAAGTTTGCAACGTAGTGAAGGAGACATTTCCGACCATATAAAGTATATATATTCTTGATCAGCATCAAAAGCCGAGTCGATCTACCCATGTCCTCCGCTGTCCGTCCGTTTTCACGCAACCTAGTCCTTTAGTTTTAAAGCTATCTGAATAAAAGTTTGCAGATAGTTTTCTATTTGCTCTCACTACTATATAAGTTGGAACTGGCCGGATCGGTCAACTATATTATATAGCTGCCATAAAAACAATCGAAAATGTTAGAACACACTTTTTTTTTGTTTTATAACCCGGATTCGGAAGGACAATATCTTTTCAAGAAATGTTATGAAATAATTTACGAAAAATATAACGTGTTTTTACCGTCTATTAGTAGTTTTTCTGTTAAGATATAGTTACAATTAATAAACTTTACGCGTGTTTTAAAGGACCCAAGCTGAGAGCTAGCTGGCAACCCTGTTCGCTCTCTTTTTTGGGTTAGCGGTTAACGGTTAGTTAAAGGAGCTTTGCTCACTGGCGCCGCCTCGCGCTCACTCCCACTCTACCTAGCTTCCTTGCCTCGCCCACAGACACACCCACAGACACAATCAAAGCTCGCAAAGCAGACACCGACACACACACACGCCGGCACAGGAAAAAATACACAAACACACCTCGGCGAACTGATGAACTGAACTTTACCGGATTCGCTGCTTTTGCTCTGTGATTCGCTGATTTATGTGGTTTCGTTGGCTTTTGTCTTAGCGGCGCCTTTGAATTTATTCCCGGTAAAGCGGCAGCGTTTTATTTCGATTTGGTTTAGGTTTATAAAGCGAGCGATGATGGCGAGACCAGATCCGCTGCTTCCCAGGCACACGATGCTTCTGAGGCGAGCGCAGGACCTTCTCGCCAGGCTTCTCGCTTTAGCCGCTCTTTTGCTTCTGCTCTTGCTCTCTCTCCCACTCCACACATCCGCCTCCTCGCATTTCTTTTCGGCAAACTGTTACAGCTCTCTGCTGTAGTTGTATGTGTGTATACATATACCCCGCCCAGTTATGTAATGCGACGGCATCAGGAGGGTTAACAGGGGGCGGCTAGCCAGGATATGCGAGAAATCGAGTCGCACCCCTTGGGACAACACCAAAAATGAGCAGCAGGCATGAGACCCACCCTTAGCCAAACAAGTTGTAATATTTCCTTTTGCGAACTTGGCACCGCTTAAGGGTTAAACACGCGGCTCTGCCACCCCCTAAGCTCGGCCGCCGTTTACAAGGCTGTGGCAGGGCTGCCCATCTCTCGTGGTTGGCAATGCTGTAAGGGCAGTAGCGCAAAAGCAGTGGGGGAGGGAGAGAGAGCGCTGTTGCTCGTGCCAGCCAGCGGATGTGTCGCTCGGTTCAATGAACTAGTGCGACAGAGACCAAGGGCTGACCCAAGTGATGATCGTCAGAGAGCCATTTTAGTGATTGGCATAGCCCAGTGAGCCCATTTATGGCAGCTTTAGAGCAATAGCAAAAGGACCGCACTACGGGAAGTGTACTTTTAATTAAGTTAATTTAAGGGATATGTTTACTATGTTAAAGAATCATATTATTAGATCAACCAATAATTTGGTTTAGGGTTTTTAAGAATAGGACGTACGGTTTATTGAAGGAGATGTTATTAAAATAATTGCAATTTAGTATCGGAAGTTTTTTAAATATTTATGAAATTATTTGGTTAGAAACTATTTAAACAAATTTAAAGCTATTCATTTAAAAAATTTCCATTGGTTCAATTTAGCTTTGTTCGTATTAGTTAAGTGAGACTGTAGTTTCGTTGCTTGCCTGGCCAATTCTCACCTTTTCCATTTAAGGCCAAAGAGTCAAAAGGTCAGACAAACACACACACACATCATCAATCCCTCCAACTCGCTCAAAACCCCACTCCCACGCACGCAAAGAGACTGGCTTCACTGACACATGCCATGGCAACTGCGGGACACCGCACCCGTTGAGAGCATTCGTCGCGTCCTGCTCGGGTGATCTCAGTTGCATTTGCTTATGGCTAATAGTGGTTCGTCTTCAAATACTCACTTGTTTTGGTTTACGACGAGTGTGTTTTTGCAGTAGTTGTGTTGTTTTTTGCGCCGTTTGGTTTCCAAACGAATTTAATTAATTGTCTAGTTATCCTCTCTCTCGCTATATATCCTTTTTGGGCGGGCTCCTCGGATCCTTGTGCGCGCGCTCTCACGGCGCTATTCCCTTACACTTTCGTGCTCACACTATCGCTCTGTCTCACACTCGCCGGTGGTCCAGGACTTGAGTTCTCGTTTTCGCCGTTGTTTTTGTTGGTAATAGCAATCGTTTTTGTTAATAAATAGAAGCTGGCGTCGCTGTCGTCGCTGCCGTCTGCTGGATCCAAAAACAAAATAAAAACAAAACAAAAAACGATAAGTCAATATGTGTTTGCTAGTTGTTACTTTTAGTTATTGTTGTTGTTATGAGGGCGTTTCTTTGATGGTGTGCTTGTTACCCCAAATCGATTTTATCGATTTCCCCCTTCATCACTTATCATTCATATTTCACTGGCAGTATAAAAACATAAATACATACACATAATATTAACGTAGCAAAAACATTCGTTTTTGTTTGTTATACAATTGTATTTTGTGCCAGTGGCACCTATTTTTGCGTTATTTCGAATACCCAAAGCCAAATGCTCATTATAACAGTATCTGTCTCTATCAACTCTCTCTCTGTTTCCGACTCGTCTCTGTTGGCCTGCACTGATTTGTATATTTTTTCTGCTGGTCAACGGGTGGCTACATTGACGGCGGGAGGTGGGAGGGCGGCAGGTGGAGACTCACACTCCTTTCCCTTCCAGATACATTGTATGGCTGCCTCAGCTGCTACATATGTATGTATGTATACATTAATACACGTAGAGGAGGTGCTTATGTATTTGATTTTGTTAAAACACGCACAGAAATCTTCGTACTCTCCGCTCTCCGAAACACACACACATGAGCACTTAGTATCTATAAGGCATTTGTTGTTGTTATTCTTGGAACTAAACCCGCGCAATGTTTTTCTTTTTTTTTCTGGTTCTTGCTCTAATTTTCAGAAAATGATTTTGAATCTACATGCGGATAGTGAGTGTGTTTGTGCGGCAGGGTCTTTTTAAACTGTGCTAATTTGTATTTCCGTGGGTTATTTCATTTAAATTGTTTAACTACTTTTTACTACTGCTGCATGTTGGTGTTTTCTGGTCGTGGTGGTGTGCGTTTGCTTTTTATGGCAACCGGCGTTTTGTTTACTGCAAATATCTGCCACCCCCCAGCTCTCTCACCACCACACCGATACCGCTCTCTTGTTGTCGCCTGGCTAAATTTGTCTACTTCTATGGACTAACGTTCTCGTTTTTATTTTAGACTGCGTACAATGCTCCTTCCACATAAAATCGATATGATAGCTGCGCCCTTTTTGCCACTCGCGCTCTTGCCTAGCTCAGCTCCCTCTCTCGCCTTCGCACACACACAACACATAGACGGAGAGCCAGCGATTACAGATACACAGCACACGGGCGGCGGATACGGCGTCGCATTTGCAGTAGATTTTTAACACTACTGCTATCTCTCCTGTCCATCCGCCCGCCCCTTAACAAGTCGTCCCACTTTTTTGTAGGTTTGCTGAACTTTTTCGGCACCCCCCGCTTTACTCATCATGTTGTTAAGCGCTGAATTGCATATTGTTTTCTTCTATTAATATTTGTATTTTGAGTATACAACTTCCACATATAAAACACACACACGCACGCTCACCCACAAGCAAGTATAGCGAGCAGAAAAAAAAAAACAGAAAGAAAATACATTGATAGAGGCACTCTATATAATAGATATACATATGTACATATGTA
>VNJV01009187.1:0-23958 GCA_008042635.1 Drosophila nikananu | reverse complement strand
GGGAAACCCACCTCAAAACTAGGTCTCCCCAAGGGCCGTGATAGACCATCACGTCAATAGGCCAGGTGTGAAAGCGCAGTAATGCGTGCAGCTAACTGGTCCTAATCGCCCAATAGGCTCACTCTCTTACCGTTCCCTTAAAAGAACGGCCCGTGCACAGAAATCATCCATGCAAAACGTCATACTTCATCATACCCAACCGTCCACACCACCCCAACTCAAGGGTGATTTGGATGACCTGGTGGCCATGGCGGGGAGCGATCCACCCGAGCCCATCCCCAACTCGGCCGTGAAAACCCCCAGCGCCTATGATACTGCGGCTTAAGTCGTGGGAAAGTCGGTCGCCGCCAGGTCTTCCAAATCACCCAAAAATCAACACAAACGCGGGGTGGAGCAGCCCGGTAGCTCGTCAGGCTCATAACCTGAAGGCCGCAGGTTCAAATCCTGCCCCCGCAACCAGTGAATCCTGTTTAATATCAAACGCTTAGGCCGCCCATCGGGCGGCCTTTTGCGTTTCTGCTCCACGCGCAGGATGCGTATAGGATGCAATCGGGAGTGAAAGCGCAGCGTAGTTTGGGCTGATTTCACGTGTGCGTGAACGTGGGAGCGAGGTTCTTTAGGCAGTCCGGTCAGACTCGAACCGCAATGTCGTGAGCAAAGTTCTGGCCAAGAGCTTCAGTTGTGATCGACGCCATACGATATCCGTTCGCCGGGTTGCTCAGATAGGCCAGATAAGCACCGGCGCGGCCGCCATCGCCCCCATCAAGATCGGTGCGATCGCTCACGACGAGGCCTCGTTGTCTTAGACCCGGTTCGAGCAGGCGAAGGATATCCAGATAGAGCCCTTTCGAGGCATCAAGCAGGATCAGGTCGATTGGCTGCGGCACATCGCGGGCAAGCGCAGTCATGGCATCTCCGATGCGGATATGCCCGTGCACCCTCACTCTGGCGTGGCGACTGTCACCGTGCCGGTCGAAGGACGTTTTCGTGTGCTCGAACGACTGGTGAAGTAGAAAAGCTCCACAAGACGCCTCCTGCGTCTTGCGCGAGGACGGATCGTCCATATTCGCCGAAGATGACCCTCTGGCCGAGAATGTCCAGCGCGTGGCTCTGTATCCGCTGGAGCAGTTCCGGGCTTTCCGCGACATCCTAGAAAAGGGGCTTGTCCGAGGAGGAAATCGCGGCCGCGTTCTTCGTTCCCGTCACCGCCTGCGCTTGATGACGGTCTCCGAAAAGCTACTGGATATCTACGAGTAGGACGGCATGCGGCTTGAGCAACTGATGGCATTTTCCATCAACGACGATGCGGGCCGTCAGGAGCAGGTCTGGGAATTCGTCGCCCAGAGTCATAATCGCGCCCTATGTCATCCGCCAAATGCTGACCGAAAAGACAATCCGGGCGTCGGATGCTCATGGTCTCGTCGGTTTCCTGATACGAGCTTAGAACCCTCAGATGACCGGCACCCAGTGTGCATCTATTGCAAAACAGGCTTGGGCTGCAAACAGACTGGTTGAGGATGTTCTGAGGGAGCGAGTGCCAATGTCATCTGAAATGCTGATTAAACATCTAAAGCCCGAAATAATAACGATGCCTTTAAGAAAGAAGAAAAAGACCTCAATTTTATGAGAAATCTCTCCAAACTTCAGTGGAGTGAGTGGTTAAGGTAGTTCAGTCACTTTAATTATGGGAGCATATTTCCTTTAATTATAAACGTGATTTTTAATTCAAGTATATTATAATATTATTTGATTATGAAAAGGTTTTTGTTGATCCTCTACTTATAGCTAGATGACGGTTTCCAGTGATTCAGGAGTAAGGCATTGGTCACCACTGACACAGAGCTCATAGCCATCGCAGCGCCTGCGATAATGGGGTTGAGCAGACCGAATGCAGCGAGAGGGACCCCCAAGGTGTTATAGACAAAAGCGAAGAAAAGATTTTGCCTGACTTTGGCAAGTGTTGCCTGTGAGAGTGAGAGTGCATCCAGAACTCCAGCCAGATTATTTCTCATCAAGACAATGTCTGCTGTATCTCGTGCAATATCTGCTCCCGTTCCAATTGCAAAACTGACATCGGCGGCGGCAAGGGCAGGTGCATCATTGATGCCGTCTCCTAACATGCCGACACAGTGCCCGGATGCGTGAAATTTCTTTACAGCATCGGCTTTTCCCTCAGGCAGGACTGCAGCCATATAGTTCTCTATGCCGGCCTGCTGAGCGACCACCCGCGCTGTACGCTCATTATCACCTGTCAGCATAACAACTGTTATCCCAGCTTTTTTCAGGGCTTTAACGGTAGAAACGGCATCGGGACGAAGATGATCAGATAGAGCGATAAACCCGAGAAACTGCTCACCTTTTCCCACGCCAACAACAGTTTTTCCTTCCTCTTCCAGATTGGAGATAAGCGTATCATTTTCTATAAAACCATTCTTTTTCAGGAAATTTGGAGATCCAAGATAAGCGGAAAAACCATCCACCTGACCGATAACCCCCATGCCAGGAATGGCGTTTACACTCTTTGCAAGGGGAGCTTTTATTCCTTTTGAGTCCGCATATTCCACAATGGCACGAGCAAGAGGATGTTCAGAGCCTGCTTCTAGTGCAGACGCTACAGAAAGGAGGTCTTCCTGTCTGACGCCCGCTGCCGAAATGACATCACTGACTGTCGGTTTCCCTTGTGTCAGAGTTCCTGTCTTATCAACAATCAGAGTGGTCAGTTTTTGTGCCTGTTCAAGAGCATCTGCATTTCGGAAGAGAATGCCTGCCCGCGCCCCCAGTCCTGTACCTACCATAATGGCTGTGGGGGTTGCCAAGCCTAGGGAGCAGGGGCACGCAATGACAAGAACAGATACAGTCGATATCAAACTCCATGTTATATTGCCTGTAATGCCCCACCCAATCAGAAACGTTATGGCTGCAATAACAATAATCGCAGGCACAAAAATTCCAGATACCTTGTCAGCCAGCCGTTGAACACTTGCTTTTGAGCCCTGCGCCTGCTCAACCATTTTGACTATATGCGCGAGCGCCGTATTGGTTCCAACCCCGGTAGTTTTCACGCGTAACATGCCGTTGGCGTTCATGGTCCCACCAAAAACCTGATCTGTTTTCTGCTTTAAAACAGGAACGCTCTCACCTGTCAGCATGGCTTCATTGACATCAGAAGCGCCTTCAAGAACTATTCCGTCAACAGGGACAGTTTCACCAGGCCGCACAATAAAAATATCGCCAATGGAGACATCCGCTACAGGACGATCAGATATACCTCCATTGCTTTCTATATGAGCAATCTGAGGTTGAAGTTGCAGCAGGCTTTCCAATCCTGCTCCTGTTTGACGTCTGGCGCGCATCTCCATTAACTTGCCAAGAGAAATCAGGGTGATGATGGAAACGCTGGTTTCAAAATAAAGGGGCAGGTCTAGTTTGAGTAATACGACAGCCAGGCTGAAAAAATAGGCGATGCTGGTTCCTAAAACGACCAGAACATCCATATTGGCCGCGCCACCACGGAGCGCGTTCCATGCCTGTCTGTAAAACCGTCCACCGCAGAAAAACTGTACTGGGGTCGCTAACACCAGTTGTAACCACCCCGGCATCATCCCAATGTGACTGAAAAACATTGTGATCATTTGAACAAAGAAGGGGATGGAAAAAGCTGCGGTCAAAAGGAAATGATTACGTTCCTTAAGCCATGCTTCTTCGCGCTGTGCACGCAGGCTTTCTGGCTTTTCTTCTTGGAAAGGAAAGGAGCCATAACCGGCTTTCTCAATGGCAGCCACAAAATTTTCTGGGGTGGCAACGCCTGGTACAAAGTGGATAAGGGCCTGCTCTGTTGCGAAGTTAACAGTTGCCTGTGTGGCGGGGAGTCTGTTGAGAATTTTTTCGATACGAGTGGCGCAGGCCGAGCAGGTCATGCCTGTTAGAGACAAGGTCAGGCTTTGTTGCTCGACTGTGAAGCCTGCCTTGCGGATAGCATCAATAATCGTGTTGAGGGGGGGGGCGGAGGCATCAAGCTGGAGCTGAACTTTTTCGGAGGCAAGATTGACGGTCGCCTCTACTCCTTTAAGGCGATTAAGAATTTTTTCGATACGGGCAGCGCAGGCGGCGCATGTCATGCCTCCAACGGAAAAACTGACGGCGTTTGACATGTTTATCGCTCCTCAAGAACGTCTTGCTTGATTATACCCCATACCGGTATTTTCAACATATCATAGTTGGTCTGTTTGGCGAGAGAAGAGTCTCCGCATCTTCCAACGCCTTACTCTTGAAGCAGAAGGGGGAGCAGACAGTTTCCTTCAGAAACATCTTGGCGGATGTGGAAAGGGGGTGAGGAGAATGGACATGCAGGCTCTGGTAACTCTGTGAGGAGGTCTGAAAGGCAAATGATCTAAACTTCCGTTTTCTTGGATATCTGATCTATGCCGTAAATTAAGTGTGGGTGTGTATTAAGCGCAGAGATATTCTGATAAATCAGATAGAGTAATCTGATACACATACCGGGCAACTGACGGGAAAACCATGAAAACGGCGCAGAAGGAATCTGCTTTTTCAGCAGCATGTGAAGCATGTGCTCCTCCAGAGAGCGTGGCAGATAAACGGGTGCAACAGCCTAGAAAAAAAGCCCTTATCAACCGTTTGCGCCGGATAGAGGGCCAGATTGGTGGCGTTCTGAGTATGGTAGAGGATGATCGCTACTGCGTGGACATCCTGATGCAGATATCCGCAGTGAAATCAGCTCTGGATGGTGTCGCAATTCAGATTTTATCGACCCATGCCAATGGGTGTGTGCGTAAGGCTGTGAAAGAAGATGACGGAGATGAAGCAATAGAAGAATTGCTTGGGGTTATTCGTAAAATGATACGGTAATACAAGAAGAACAGGTAGAAAAACCCTTCTTGATCGGTCACAGCAGGATCATAACTATTGAAATTGCTCGTGAGGTAAAAACTCGGATAGAAGTTTTTCGAACCCTCCAGAAACATTGTTCTCAAAAATTTGAGAACAATGCAGAATATGAAGAAAAGATGCTGAACTGCCTGTTTTTTCTTCAGCATCCCGTTCTCTTGCTTCTCTTTGTTTTATCAGCAAAGCGCAGACCGATTATTTCTCAAACAAGAGTGTCTAACGATCCAAAGTTTCTGAAGGGGGAGAGAGGGGCTGCCCCATATCCATTTTCTGACATTCTTTTTCTTCTTGTTGCATTTTAGAAGGGAGAGTTTGTCCCTGCTTTCGCAACAAATCAATTTTATCACACAACGCCATCTGCTGATCCATGGTGAGGTGGGACATATCAGTCGGAAGCGATGGTTTTTCCTGCGCACGATCCTGATTTGCCTTTGAGACAGGTAGAGTGTGAAGAGATCTTTGAGGATGTGGCTCTGCTTGAGCTACATTTATGAAAAAAGACGTAATAATAACTATGGAAAGAGAAAGCATAACACAAAATCCTGAGAAAAATGAGAGATTAGAACCAGCTGCGTATTCCAAAAGTAAACCTTAGGGAGCCGGTTTCTTCTCCGTGATCGTGGGCAATTCTTCGGGCCTGAGTGAGATAACCCGCATAGGTAAAGGCGATGTAAGGCGCAAATTTTCGCCAGAGTTCATAACGAAGTCTCAATCCTGTATCCACATCGGAAAGGCCAGCGCCAACGCGCCTGCCTGTGTCGGATTTGGTGTAGAGGTTCAGTTCTGCCTGAGGTTGTAAAATCAGGCGGTTGGTTAATAGAAAATCGTAAGAGCCTTCAAAGCGGGCAGCAAAGCGTCCTCTATCACTGACATAAGCGGTAGCCTGCACTTCAAACTGATAAAGGGCTAGGCCCTGTAAGCCCAATGCCCCCCATGTGCGTGTGGGGCCATCATCAATGTCTGTCCGAATACCACCTTGAACATCAAAGTATGTTGAAATTGCCCGACTATATAAAAGTTCGTGGTCTCCATCGTGCAGGCGTCCCCGTTCCAGGGTTCCTTCGGTTTTCAGCCAGAGCTTATTATAATCCGATCCATACCAGGCCTCACCATCCCAACGGAAATCCGTTCCCCGCGCAGCGTAGCGGCCTTCGAACTCGTCCAGAATGCCATGGAAATAACGACCCTGATCCATAACAGGGGAGATGTGCCCAAGTGAAACCACGGGAATTTCAGAAGGCGCATCCGCTGCATGATACTCTTTTGGGGCCGCCCATGAACTGGTTGCGCCTGTCAGCATGCAGGCCGAAACAGTTGCAAGCCACAAAATCTGTTTCATTCCACAATCACCGTGCGAAACATGCCCAGATCCATATGCAGCATAAGGTGGCAGTGATACGCCCATGTGCCTGCCACATCAGCCGTAACCAGATAGCTCAGGCGGGAACCCGGTTGCGCGATAATGGTGTGCTTGTAAGGGCGGAACGCGCCTTGTCCGTTTTCCAGTTCGCTCCACAACCCATGGAGGTGAATGGGGTGCTCCATCATGGTATCGTTAATCAGGGTGAAGCGGACACGCTCACCTTTTTTGAGGCGGATAGGCCCGGATTCTGAATATTTACGCCCATTGAAACCCCAGATGTAGCGCTCCATATTGCCTGTTAGATGCAGGATGATTTCGCGTGTTGGGGGGCGTGGGTCTGCACCCGGTCGCGTTGCCCGTAACTGTTTGTAAGTGAGAACGCGCCGACCGTTATGTTCCAGTCCATCTCCGGGGCTATCTAACCGATTAATCGGCATAATGGCCACGTTCTGGTTTTCCACATTCAGCGGCGGCGGACCGGGGTCATCCACTTCCAGAGGTGGTGCGGGCATGGAGCCCATATGATGCATATGAGCTGATCCCATTTCAGGCATATCCATGCTAGCCATATCGTGCCCAGGCATGGACATATCCCCCATAGTCTCGCCGGGTCTCATGGTTCCCATACCCATGTCGATCATGGTGCGCACAGGGCGCGGGTCCATGGGCGGAATGGTACCAATCATGCCTGGGCGTGGGGCAAGAGTGCCACGTGCATAGCCTGTGCGGTCCTCACTCTGTGCAAAAATGGTGTAGGCCTGATTATCCTGCGGGCACACAATCACATCATATGTTTCCGCCACGCCAATGCGGAATTCATCCACGGGCACCGGCTCTACATCGTTCCCGTCAGCCTGCACGACAAGCATTTCCAGACCGGGAATACGCACATCAAACAGCGTCATGGAGGAGGCATTTATGAAGCGCAGCCGAACCCGTTCACCGGGGCGGAACAGGCCGTTCCAGTTCATATCCGGGGCATGGCCATTCAGGAGATAGGTATAGATAACGCCGCTTACATCAGAGATATCTGTGGCAGCCATACGCATGCGGGACCATGCAAGCCGGTCCTTGAGAGCTGCCCATGCACCTTTGGCGGCGCGGGCATCCTGCGGAAAGGAGGCTGCCGTGCGTTGCCTGAATGTATAATAGTCATCCTGCATTTTGAGATTGCTGATCATGTCCATGGGGGACACATCTGTCCATTCGGACAGAACAATCACATAATCCCGTTCACAGTAGTTGGGGTCAGGGTGGGCAGGGTCAATCACAATGGCCCCGTATAGTCCCTGTGCTTCTTGCATGCCGGAATGGCTGTGGTACCAGTAGGTTCCACTTTGATGCACGCGAAACCGATAGGTAAACGTGTCTCCCGGTTTGATGCCATCAAAGCTCAGGCCGGGTACGCCATCCATATCAGAGGGCACACGGATGCCGTGCCAATGGATGGAAGTGTCCTCATGCTTCAGGGTGTTGGTAACAGAGACGGAAACAGTGTCTCCTTGTTTCCATCGCAGAATAGGGCCTGGAACCGCATTCCCGATACAGGGCGCATTCAGGCTTTTATGGTCAATGGTCGTGCGGGTGTGGCCAACAGTCAGGTTCCATAGGGAGGAGGCTTGCGCAGGCAAAATGCCAGATGCGCTGGCCATTGCTGAAGCCTGATGCGGTAGTGTTGCCACCACACCTCCAGCACCCAACCCCTGAATAAACCGACGACGAGTCACCCCACTTCGTTGAGAGAACGAAATGGACATCAGAAAAATCCGAACAGGAAATGTACAACATCCTTTTTGTCCGTAAGGACCGCAGGACAGACTTTACATATCTGGCACTCAGAATGTGCGGATTTTGGGCGGGGGAAGCAGGGGAAGGCTGTCTGTTCCTATAAATCCAGCCGCTTTGTGAAACGCAAATGGCTGTCTACTGATCACCGGATAATAGAGAGACTTGGGAGACGAGGACGGCGGGGGAATGTCCGCTGCCGCGGTATGGGCGTCACAACATTTTTCATGATGGTGGACAGGTGGGGAATGTATGGAATGATGCATTCCGTTACATCCCGTCTCTGCTCTGTCATGGCAGTGAGCCACGACTATGCTGACCACATGCGCCTGTGCCTGAACGGGAGAAACGCCACCAAGCAGTCCGATCTGCATGAGCAGGCACGCAAACAGACTGATTGCGATCCGGCCATACATCCTGACCATTTAGCGCTCCTTGTTAAACTGACACACCTCGTATCGGTTTCAGTATACCCATGGGGGGCATATTGGAAAAGCTTTTATGTCGTGGAGAAAGGAGGCTCAGCATTTGCTCTCAGATTGTCAGGTGCGTGTGCTCACGAACAAAAGAAGAAAGACGCATGTTTGGCGTGTAGCTTGAGGTGCGGCACAGCTCCCTCTCGGGATTGTCCTTTCGGCTGGGCTGCGCCGCGCTTTGCGGATGATCAGGGTTTAGGCTGGCCGGTGGTGAGGGCGGCATTTAGAACAGAGGCAAGACGAACGCCCGCTTTCATAAGCTGCTCCCGGACAACAGTTTGGGCTGCTGCATCATATCCGGGGGGAAGGGTAATGGGAGCGCTGTCCTGAGAGCACCCAGCCGGGGTGTTCAGAATGTAGGCATATTGCTTGGCAAACGTGAAACTTTCTTGTGCCCAGTCTGCGGGTGTGCCCTGCTGCCACTTCTGTTTATCGTCATACGTAATCTGCATGAAGAGTTTGTCAGCCAGACTGGTGGGGTTGGGGTCAAGCTCGGAGACCAGCGCTGTATCCCAGTAGGAATGCAGGTTTGTGGTGCGGGGGCCCCCTAAAGCAATCCGCACACAATTTCCGCCTTTGTCATGATTATCCGCAGCATGCAGAGGTTGGTGAATATCTCCTACAAAATGCACAATATATTTTAGAGCCAGAATACGCTCTGCCGTTGGGGTTGTTCGGTCAGCCAGTTCTTTTTCAAATTGGGGGAGTTTGTTGACCACACAGTCCTGAGCAGGGCCAGCGCTGGCCAGGCCGGTTTGCGCGGGAAAATTGTAGCACGCCTGTGCCAGATCAGGATGGTCCAGTTCGATATCAACAAAGTGCCATTCGCCAGTTTCCTTGTGTCCGGCAGCCCGCCAGGAATCAGCCCAGGTGGAACGGGACACAAAGTCCGGCGGGGTGAGGGTGTCTTTATCCTGGCTCAGGAGGCTGGTGATCGTGTTCCGCACATCGGGCGTCAGATAGTCCCAAGCAAGTGCAGCCACCACCTGATGGCCTTCTCGTCCCCAAGCCAAAGCTTGGCTGCTGGAGGCCCCCACAGCCAGCATGACGCTGACCGCGACAGAGAAAGAGCGAGCACGTATTTTCATATAATGTTACTTTTCTGTAATTATTTTGCTTCTTTCGAAAATGTAGTTGTTTTTAGGAATGGCAGCCATTAAAAAATGCCTTATCTCATTACGATAAAAAAACAAAATGTCAGTTGCTTAAAACCTGTGGGGGCGGTGCGTCCGGAGGAAATATGAAATTATTATGAATGTCTTCTATTAGTAAAACAACTGAATAAACTGCGCGGCAAGTTCCTCCCATATTCCTCACTGAAAGTAGGATTGAATGTCTTCCAAGCGGCACTTCTCAGTTCTTGCCTGCCTGATCTGTTCGACTGTTCTGTCGTCACCTCTCGTGGCGCTGGCTGACACAGTGTCTGAAAAGAAGGCTGCTGGTAGCACGACCAGGTCCCAGCCCGCTAAGGAGACCAAGCCGTCTCAACAGAAGGCCGCTCTTCCAACCATGATGGGGCAAACCTCTCCAACAGATGAAAATGTGGAAGTGCGCGGCCACACGCGTGATCTGGGGGATGGGGATACTGGGCGTGCGTTTGGTGGGGGGCTCATGACGCCAACGGATTCTCCAAAATCTGTTTCTGCGGTCACCCGTGATTATATTGCCAAGCAGAACCCGGCCCTTAACCCGATGCAGTTGCTTCAGCTCCTGCCGGGTGCAAACGTTTCTGATACGGATCCTCTTGGTATGACGGGCGGCAATATGTCCGTCCGTGGCCTGACAGAATCCCAGATGGGCTTTACGCTGGAAGGCTTCCCTATCAATGATATCGGGAATTTTGCCGTCTATCCGCAGGAAATTGTTGATGCCGAAAACCTGAAGACCGTTCGGTTGGCGCAGGGATCTGCCGATCTGGATAGTCCGCATATCAGTGCGTCTGGCGGTGTGGTCGATATGTATATGATCGACCCCAAGAAGACCATGGGGGGGCATGTGGACATGACCTACGGGTCCTATAACGCAACGCGGGGCTTCGCTCGGTTTGATACGGGCTATATTGGGAACACCAACCTGCGTGCCTATTTCTCCTATTCGCAGGCGCGGCAGGACCACTGGCGCGGGCCCGGCTGGGAAAACAAGAAACACGGTGAAATGAAAATCGTGAATGACTGGGGCGATGGAAACCGTATTTCTCTTGCCGTAGTTGGAAACTCTTTGAAAAACAATGCTTACCCCAACGTTACGAAGGCAAGCTGGAACAAATGGGGAATTGGGTTTGATAACCCGGTGGGCAGCAGTGGACTGGTGAGTGGTGACCCGCCCAATACGGTCTATGAACGGCATTACGTGAAAGGGGATAGCAATTATTACAAAATGCGCCCTAATCCGTTCACCAATATCTATGCCTCAATGCCGTCCACTTTCAAGCTGACTGATCATCTGGTACTGACCGAAACACCTTACTTCTGGTATGGTTACGGCAATGGTGGTGGCGCGTATTCTACAAACATGAGCCAGATGTCTTATGGCAGCCAGACGCTGCCGGGCTCCATAAACGGCCAGACTCCGTCAGGCAATGTGATGTTGTACAATCCATCCCTGACGGAAACCTATCGTCCGGGAGCGACAACAAAGCTGACATGGACTGCAGGCATCAACCGTTTGATGGTTGGATACTGGTTTGAGTATTCGAAGCAGCGCCAGACCTCTCCTTATAGCGAAGTGAGCAGTGATGGCACGCCGCTGAGCTTGTGGGGAGACAGCAATAATGTGGTGCTGAGCAACGGTCAGACCGCTCAGTATCGTAATACGTTAACCCAGACACAGGTTCACACGCCATTTATTGGCGATAGTCTTTCCCTTCTTCATGGCAAGCTGACACTTGATGCAGGCCTGAAATATTCCATCGTCAAGCGGCGGGGCACCAACTATCTGCCAGATGTTGGCCAGAAATACGTCAATACAAACTACTATCAAGCTCTGCCAACGGCGGCGATCCGGTACAAGATTGATACCCACAATCAGGTTTTTGTCTCTGTTGCTACCAATTATCGTATGCCGCAGAACTATGCGCTCTATGATTCAGGTACCTATCAGGCTGGCCGAGGGTACAGCACGCAGGCCAATCCTGACCAGAAGCCTGAAATCTCCATTTCGGAAGAAGTGGGTTGGCGTTATCAGGATGATCTGATTTCAAGCTCCGTGACCTATTTCCATTACAACTTCACCAACCGCCTGTTTACACAGACTCTGGTCAATGAACGGGGACAGACCTGGACAACCAACATCAACGGGGGTGGTGAACATTCTGATGGTGTGGATGCAGAAATCGGCACCCGTCCTTTCCACCATGTTCGGCCTTATGTTTCCTTTGAATATCTGCATGCGGTGACAGACAGCAATCTGCCGGTTTCCTCAGGTTCCATAACGGATTACATGCATACCAAAGGCAAGGCAGCGCCTCAGGCACCGGCATATCAGGTTGGTTTTGGCCTGGATTATGATGATGGACACCGCTTTGCCGGCTTCAACCTCAAATATGTTGCAAAGCAGTATTCCACCTTCATGAATGATGAGCACATTCCAGGATATGTGCGTATGAATATCAATGTGGGCTACCGTCTGCCAAAAATGGGTATTTTTAAAAGCCCGACCATTCGCCTGAATCTGCAAAACATCTCTAATGAGCGGTATCTGAGCTGGATCAATGGTACGCAGGTGAATGCAAAATCAACCACGGGGATCTTTGGAAATACAATCCGTGGAAGCTCGGCGACTTATAAAATTGCCTCACCGTTTGCGGCGATCGCAACCATCAGCAGTGATTTTTAAAGGAACTGGTCTCTTCCTCTCAGGCAGGGTATCATAACGGCCTTGTATTGACTGAGAGGAAAACCATGCCGGTTATCGGGCGTAGAGGGCTGCTGAAAAGTGGTGGTGGATTAGTTACGGCAGGCCTTCTGGCGTCCATAAACAGGGCGCTGGCCATTCCGGCGGAGCGGCGGAGTGGCACTCTTGAAGATGTAGAGCATATTGTGGTGCTCATGCAGGAAAACCGCTCCTTCGACCATTATTTCGGGCATCTGAGTGGGGTGCGTGGGGTGGCAGACCGTCATCCCGTTCGCTCTCCAGATGGCACGCCTGTCTGGTCTCAGTGGCGCCAAAAAGCAGGGGAAGGGCGGATCATGCCCTTCCAGTTGCGCACCCATGTAACCAGTGCGCAGTGCGTGCTTGACCTTGATCATAACTGGAAGCCCACTCACGCGGCAATCAATGCTGGATGGAATGATCAATGGCCCCGGCATAAAACCGACATGACTATGGGCTACTATACGCGCGAAGACATTCCATATCATTACGCGCTGGCAGATGCCTTTACGGTCTGTGATCACTATTTCTGCTCTACCCCTACGCAAACGCACCCCAACCGTTTTTACCTCATGACCGGTACGGTTGATGCGGATGGAGTGGGTGGCGGCCCGGTTCTGGATAATGTGGACTGGGTGGACCGTGCGTTTTACCCTGAAGTGCCGGGCCCCTTTAGCTGGACAACCTATCCGGAGCGGCTGGAAGCGGCCGGTGTCAGTTGGCAGGTTTATCAGCAGGGGCTTTCTCCTTCCGATGTAGAGAACGGAAACTTTGGTACCAATGTGCTGATGAATTTCCGTAATTATGTGGACGCGCCGGAGGGTTCGCCTCTGCATCAACGTGCCATGACAAAACGCACGCTGGATAATCTACGGCAGGATGTCATGGCGGATCGTCTGCCACAGGTTTCATGGCTACTGCCGCCTGCGGCTTATTCTGAACATCCGCGTTGGACGCCGGGTTACGGCGCAACTTATATTGCCAGAGTGCTGAATGCCCTGACAGCCAACCCGCAAGTGTGGGCCAAAACCGTTCTGCTTGTCATGTATGACGAAAATGACGGCTATTTTGATCACGTGCCTCCGCCACAGCCTCCAACACCCGTATTGCCCGGTAAAAGCACGGTAGAGACACGCGGTGAAATTCATGACCGGATTACACCGTATGAACCCAAACGTTATACAGCAGATATGTTGCCGTATGGGTTGGGGCCGCGTGTTCCCATGCTGGCGCTTTCTCCATGGAGCACGGGTGGTTTTGTGTGCTCGGAAGTATTTGATCACACGTCTGTTCTCCGCTTTATTGAAGCTCGTTTTGGCGTGCGTGAGGAAAACATCACCCCATGGCGTCGCTCTATTTGCGGTGACCTGACAAGCGCGTTTGATTTTTCACGCAATCAGGGCCTCAAGGGTGGGTTGCCGGATACAGCGGATTACAAGCAGCAGGTTGATCAGTCCTGTAAACTGCCAGACCCGGCAGTGCCGGTGCAAAGCAGCCTTTCTGATATTGGAGAGCAGGAACCCGGGCGCCGTCCTGCCCGTGCGCTTCCGTATGTTCTTGCTGTTAATGAAGTGGATGGCCCCGCTGGTAGCCTGACACTTCAGTTTGAAAACCATGGAACAACAGGGGCATGTTTTTACGTCTATCAGGACAAGACCAGCGAAAAGCCGCGTCGTTACACGGTGGGAGCTGGAGCTTCTCTTCAGGATGAATGGCGTGAGGCTGAGGGCTATGAGCTTCGCTTGACGGTTATTGGTCCCAATGGGTTTGCGCGTTATTTCCACCGTCCGAGCCGGACGGCGGTGCGTGTAACCGCTCAGGAAAATACCCACACCGGCGGCCTGACACTCGCATTTTCCAACCGAACTCACCGCCCGCAAACGCTCCATCTGCATGACAATGCTTACGGTCAACCGCAGCAAACTGTGGTGGTGCCTGCCAATGGCGTGTCCCACACAGTGCTCACGCTTGCCAAGAGTGATCATTGGTATGATGTTAGCGTGCGTGTAGCATCTGAACCCAAAACAGAGAGCCGCTTTGCAGGCCATGTGGAAACAGGCAAGCCGAGCAGAACAGACCCGGCGCTGGGAAAGCCTGTTCTGCAATAAACAATTCTCAGAGCATAGAGCTCCAAGAAAACACTTTTCTTCTGAGATAAAGAGAGGCCGTGCCAAAAATTTTGGCACGGCCTGTTTTGTGCCTGTGTTTTCAAGAAGAGGGAGCAGCCACTGATAGGCTTTTTCTGGCCGACTTTTACCAGCCCCGCCAGCCGGAGCAAGCTTAAAACCTGTGTGGCAAGACCTACGGGCCACGGCTTAGGGATGAAAACCGTAGCTCTCTTTTCTACAGCGCCGTTTCAGTTAGCAAGAAGCGTATTATGTGCGGTGTCTGCTTCAAACTGCTTAAAATTATTCTCAAGCGCCATTTGTAAACGGGCTTTTTCGCTCGTGGCCAGAAAAGAACGGCATTGTGAGGTTTCTGAAGCACGGCAGGCTGAAACAATATACCCATCCTGCCACAGGCTTGCCCCGGGAATGAAGGAATAGATCAACCCATTGCGGGAAAGCTGCTTCAGTTCCTGATATGTCAGTGGCCATGTTGTGGCGGCGCGTAGATATTCTTGCGTCAGGTCTCCACGTGATACCCCTTCATCATCAGTAGAAAGGGCAACAGGAACACCGGCCCGGCGATACATGGCAAAGGGATGAGCCTTGCCCTTGATGTTGAGGATAATATCATTGCTGGTCAGGTTGATTTCTACCATAACCTTTTTCTGCGCCATTTCCTTCAAAAGGCCCGTGGCATCATTTTCCCACATGATATCTACCCCGTGTCCGATACGGCGGGCATTGGCTACCTCTATGGCGGAGCGAATATGGTGTGTCAGGCCTTCCGGCGGTACAAGGCCCGGTGTTAGTTCGCCAGCATGCAGGCTGAGTTTTATGTCCGGGTAGACAGCGTTTAACGCCTGAAACATGCGCATATGCTGGTCATAATCGCGCATGGCAATGGGGTCATCTTCCGGGCAGACAAAATTGACGCCCACAAAGCGGGGATCTGTATGGGCCATTTCATAGCCTGCATACAACTGCGCAAACACAGCAGATGGGGCAACGGTGCGCAGGGTTTGGTAAAGATAATGCACTGTTACAGCGCAACCGGGGTGAGCCTGCGGCGTACCGCAGTGCAGCACGTGTTGGGCTTGCTGTTCCATGTCGTCTGTTTCATGGCGGGCTTGGGCAACCAGTTTGGGAAGGTCTGCCTGAAGGGTTTTCATGGCCTGCTCATAATTCTCACCATGAAGAGGATGGGCGTTTCCGCTCGCAATCATACCGCCCAAGCCGGGTGAGATCATCAGTTCCACATACGTGATGTGATCTTGCGCAGCGCGGTCAAGCGCTTCCGCTAGACTGTCCCCGGCATGTTTTTCGGTTGCGGAGCCAAAACCTGCAAAGCTTGCAAAAAAATGGTCATGGCCTGACCGATCATTAGCCGTAGGCACAAAATCCCGCATGGAAAGGGCATCAATCATGCGGTTTTCGGCTGTTTCATCAGAGGGGAGGTCTGTTGCCGGTTTTTCGCCTTTTGCCGGGGTGGAGGTGCATGCACGGGGCAAGATTGTGCCCTGTTCAACTGAAACGCACAGCCCATCCTGCGCGGCCCATTTCAGATAACTTTCCGCATAAATGGCACCCACGAGATGGTTATGAAGGTCCGCTCCTTTGGGGAACTGGCGCATGAACACAGCAAGCCGCACGGGGTCTGTTTGCAGGGTGCTGAACATATGGGCCGTTTTCTGCTCGTCAGACGTTGCAGCCTGACAGAGGGAAAACGGCGTTGTCAGAACAGCGCAGGCCAGTAACAAGGAACGTAAAAACATACAGAAACACCATCCGGTAGAGACGTGGTTTATAGTTCCTGCGTAACAGAAACCATTCCACTCACATATCGGATTTATACATAAAAACAGGGGGCTCTCAAAACCCTGCACCACGCTTGAAGCTGAGGGTGAGAGAGTGTGGAAGCCTGCCTGATCAGAGAATTCCTTTACCGTTAAGGCGTGGCCGGTGCGGTATAGCGCAGAATACTGGCAACAGCGGCATCATGTGGCAGAGGGGTGCCGTAGCTGTTGTGGTAGCGCGTGGCAAAGGCGTCCCGCTCAAGCCGCTCACAATAGTCCAGATACCGGATAAGGGCCCGTTCCGCTCTGCGGTTGGGGCCATGCACCCGTTTATAATGTCGCCACAGGATCAGTGCATTAACGGACCACGCATCATACGCGTGTTCCCTTAGCCTCTGGCGAATGGACGGTGGCAGTTGTTCAAAGGCGGACCATTCATCGCCCGTATGCCGGTGCCAGATTTCATGACGCAGCGTGCGCTCGTTTGAGGGGGGAGTAATCTGTCCTTCCGAGTTGGATCTGTGGGGGTGGTGAGTAAACTGATACGCCGACATGCCACCCTCCATTATGCTGCTTCTCGCCGCCAGACGGGAAAGGGGTCTGGCAGGTGGGCATAGCGTTCAGGGTCAAAGCGGCCAGTGCCATCCTCTGGCGTCAGGCAGGCGTCCAATGCGGCGCGTAGGGCGGGCTCATCCATGTCCTGCGTGCCAATGAACACAATTTCCTGTCGTCGGTCTCCAAACACAGGGTCCCACTTGCTCAGTACAAAATCGCGCCACTGGTCAGTTTCCGGCCACTGGCTTTTGGGAATGGCCGCCCACCACAAGCCAATGGCCTGATTGCGTACCAGTGCGCCCGCTTGTCCAAGTTCCCCTACCCAGTCCGGGCGCGTGGCCAGCCAGAAATGCCCCTTGGCGCGCACTACGCCCGGCCAGTTGGCATCCAGAAAAGTCTTGAATTTAGCGGGCACGAAGGGACGGCGAGCGCGATAGACAAAACTACGGATGCCGTATTCCTCGGTTTCCGGCGTGTGGTCTTTAAAGCCATAAAGCTCTTTGAACCATAGAGGATGCTGATGGGCTTTGTCATAATCAAACCGGCCCGTGTTCAGCACACGCTCAAGGGGAACCTTCCCCATGTCCGTTTCAATAACATCCGCATCAGGGTTCAGTGCCAGCACAATCTGGCGGGCTGCTTCTCCCTGCTCCGGCGTGGCGGTAGAGACCTTGTTGATGACCACCACATCTGCAAATTCAATCTGTTCTACCAACAGATCGACCAAGGCACGGTCATCTTCCTCGCCTGCGGTTTCACCGCGGTCTTTCAGGAAGTCGGTTGAGGCGTAATCGTTAAGCAGATTTACGGCATCCACCACAGTGACCATGGTGTCCAGCCTTGCGCTATCGCTCAGGCTGTTGCCGTCTTCATCCCGGAATTCAAAGGTTGCGGCAACAGGCAGCGGCTCTGCAATGCCGGTTGATTCAATCAGCAGATAGTCAAATTTACCCTCTGCCGCCAGCCGATGAACTTCCTGCAATAGATCATCCCGCAAGGTGCAGCAGATGCACCCATTGGTCATTTCCACCAGTTTTTCATCAGTGCGGGAAAGATCGCCTCCGCCTTCTCGCACAAGATCAGCGTCAATATTCACTTCGCTCATGTCATTCACAATAACGGCGACCTTCCGGCCTTCCCGATTATTGAGAATATGGTTCAACACCGTCGTCTTTCCCGCCCCCAGAAAGCCGGAAAGGACGGTAACGGGCAGCAATGCGGGCATGGAGGGGGCTCCCTGAAGCTGAGTTCAATAACGTGATAACTGTTATAATATAACATAACATAACATTCAGTGCTCTTTCAATCGTGCGGAATGTTCTGGAAGCATGGGGGAGAAGACGGCTGTTTTCTTGACACTTCCTGCCTTTTGGCGGCATCAACCGGGCGTGATGGTTCTCTCCCTGTCAGGGAGCGATGTAAAAGGGAACCGGGTGCGGTTTTGCCATGCAAGGCCAAAGCCTGGGCTGTCCCCGCAACTGTAAGCGGCATGTCCTGCACATACTGGCTGGTACGTCAGGCCACTGGGAGCCTCTCCTGGGAAGGTTGGTGCAGGATGACCTACCGCAAGCCAGGAAACCTGCCATCAGCCGGGGTTGCAGACGAGAAGTGCTGATCGGGGGGTGTCAGCAAAGTGACTGGACCAGGGGTGCTCCTAAAGTTTTCGGGGTGGTCAGGGTCGGACTTTCTCTCGTGGCGACGTCTTTCTTACCGCGAGGCCTTGTTTCTCTGATGTTCCGCAATACTTTTCTCATCAGTTCCACTCTTCTCACGTTGTGGGGTAGTTCCGCGCTGGCGGCGGATGCGCCTGTTTCACCGCCGCTAAAAGCACAACCTGCCAAAAAACAGTCCGTCGCCACACCTACTCCGGTTTCTGTGCAGCCTGTTCCCAGCCAGCTCGTCTCCGAACTGATAACAGTCAGTGCTGCCCGAACGCCCACACGCACGGATGATATTGGCACGGCACTGACCATTGTTACGGAAGAACAGATGCTGACCCAGCAGCGCCGCACGTTGCCAGATATTCTGGCACGCCAGCCGGGGCTGAACGTGGTGCGCTCTGGCGGGTTTGGGGCCACAACGTCCATTTTGATGCGCGGTAATAACGCCAATGAAGTCAAGGTCCGGCTGGACGGCATGGACGTGAACGATGGCAGTTCAGCCAGCGGTATGTTCGATGCGGGTCAGTTTGTTACAGATGGTCTGGGCCGCATAGAAATTTTGCGCGGGCCACAAAGCGGTTTGTATGGTGCGGATGCCATGGCAGGCGTGATTGATATGACCACTGCGCAGGGGCAGGGGCGTTTCAAGCCGTTTGTGCGGATAGAAGGGGGGTCTTACGGCACCTTCAATCAGGTTATCGGCGCGCGCGGGAGCAAGGGGCGCTTCCACTACAATGTCGAACTCTCTCATTACCGGATGGAAGGGTTTCACGGCATTCCGCGTTATATTGACCGCTATTATGGGGCGACACGGGAGCAACGGCATAAAGGTAACCGTAACGACAACCGGTCTGCCACTATCCGTCTTGGGTATGATGTCACCCGAAATTTCGATCTGGGGCTGACTGCTCGCCTCATTCAAAGCAATTACCACACCTATTCCCTCTATGATCTGCAAAGCGAGGCCTACGGGGGAGGGAATGTGCGTGAGCAGAACAACATGAATGAGGCTGTGGTGCGCGGCACTGCGCATCTCGTGTCTTTTAATGGTTTTTTTGATCAGGTTATTGGACTTGGGTACATGACCAACCGTAACCGCTGGAATGAAACGGGCCTCTATGCCACCGGACCGGATTATTACCGTTCAAGCCGCCTGAAAATTGACTGGCACGGTACGTTTGATTTCAAGAAATACGGCACGCTCCTGATTGGTGCGGAGCATTTTCATGATACGTTTGATTCCAGCCATACGGCGGCCTCAGCGTATGATACCGGCTATCACACACAGGCTGGTATGGATACGACGGCAGGATATGGCCAGTATCAGGGCAGCTGGAACCATATTCTCTACGGTGCGGCTAACGTGCGGTATGATTCCAATTCCCGCTACGGGCATTATGTAACGTGGCGTGTTGCCCCTTCCATCCATGTGCCGGGCACTGGTACCATCATTAAAGCCAGCGCGGGTTCAGGCTTCCATGGCCCCACGTTGTATCAGCTTTTTTCCAGTCAGGTCGGTTCCAGCTATTCCCAGACGGGTAATCCGAACCTGCGGGCGGAAAGGCTGATCGGGTATGATGCCGGGGTGGAACAGAAACTGCTGGGGGATAAGCTGCATTTTGGCGCTACATGGTATGATAACCGCGTCAAAAACCTGATCCAGTCCACGGAAAATATCCAGATGGTGGGGGGATATCCCTATTATCAGTATTCCTATGGCAACGTGGCGCGCGCGCGTATGTATGGTGTGGAAGCTTTTCTTGACTGGAAGGCCCTCAAAACGTTGGACTTCAACCTGAATTATACCTGGACCCACGCACGGGATGTCAGCAGTGATCTGGCCTTGCAGCGTCGTCCGCAACACAAGTTCAACTTCAATACAACCTGGACCCCTATTCAGGATCTGACGTTCTCGGGGAATATCCTGTACGTCAGCGGGTGGCGTGATCTGCCGGTTATCGGGACATCCTATTGCAGCACCTGCGGCAAGGGGCACGGCTACTTCACCATAGATATTGCGGCCAATTACAAGATTAACCGCTATGTCAGCATTTTTGCGCGCGCCGACAATCTTCTTAACCGGCAGTATGAAGAGCCAATTGGTTATCTTCAGCCGGGCAGAGGGGGATATGGCGGTGTGACCCTGAGCTACTGATGCGGAGGTGGCTGCATCTGCTGGGGTTGTGTAGCCTGCTGGTGGCAGCGCTGCCTGCTCCGGCGCGGGCTGCCAAACGGATTGTATCCATGAATCTTTGTACGGATCAGTTGGCTCTGATGTTGGCTGACCGGGCCGAGATTGTGGGGCTTAGTCCGCTGGTGCAGGATTGTTCTGGGTCGGTCTTGTGTCAAAAAGCACAGGATGTTCCGGTTCTGTCGTCAACGGCGGAAAATGTGATTGGTGCGCATCCGGATGTGGTGCTGGCAGGACAGTTCACGGCCCGCGTTGCCGTGAAAGCTGCGCGGGAGGTTGGGGCGAAGGTTCTTACTCTTCCACCGGCCTCTTCTCTGGCGGAGATTCCAGTACAGATCATGCAGGTGGCACAGGCTGTTGGGCACCCTGAACGAGGCCAACAGATGGTGGATGCCTTCCTGAAAAGACTTGCGCTTCTCAGCATCTCACGTCAGGCGGAGGACCCCGTGGCCGCAGTGTATGAAGCAAATGGTTTTGTAGCAGGTGCGGGGTCTTTACCGGATGATGTGCTGGCGCATGCCGGGTTGCGTAATCTGTCAACGGTAGCTGGTATCACAGTGGCCGGACGCGTGCCGCTTGAAACATTGCTGGCTCAGCAACCTGACCTTCTGGTGCGGGACAGATCAGGGCAGGGCTATTCCCTTGCGCAAGCCATGTTGGATAATCCGGTGCTGAAACGCTTTTTTTCAGGAAAACACGTCGTGGATATTCCGGCCTCCCTCTGGCTTTGTGGTCTCCCCCAAACCTTGGATGCTGTCGCCCTTCTCCGGCACGCGCGGAATAACCTGAAGCAGACGGAGGACGCAGAATGAAAACGCGGGCCTTGGTTCTGAATGGCGTGCTGGCAGGCTGTATTGTAGGCCTTTCCGCATTGTCGCTGCTTTGGGGCGAGCATGCGTTTTCTTTCACACAGGCCTTGCTGGAGTGGCTGGCAGGGCAACACACGGCCGAGGCTGTCATTCTAGGCGAATTACGCTTGCCGCGTATGCTGCTTGCTATTCTAGTGGGGGGCACTTTGGGGCTTTCTGGTGCCGTGCTGCAAGGCTATCTGCGTAATCCGTTGGCAGACCCGGGCTTGCTGGGTGTGTCAGGCGGGGCGGCTTTGGGGGCGGTATGCGTATTTTATACAGGGCTCGCACAACTGGGTTTGGCCGTGCTGCCGCTTGGGGGGCTTGCAGGTGCATTGGTGGCGGCTGTTCTGCTGGTCATGCTTGTCGGGCGGGGTGGGGCTCTTGTGCTGCTGCTTGCGGGCGCAGCACTCAGCAGTTTTACCGCTGCCTTAACGGCCATGGTGCTCAATCTGGTGCCAAGCCCTTATGCGTCTTTTGAAATCATGCGCTGGCTTATGGGATCTCTGACAGATCGGACAGTATTGGACGTTCTGCTCGTGTTGCCCGGTGTTGGTATTGGGTGTGTGCTTATGGCGTCTTCCGCACGAGCACTTGATGCCCTGATCATGGGGGAGGATGTCGCGACAACGCTTGGTTTTCGCTTTAAGGGCGTAACGGGCGTGCAGATGCGGATCGTTATGGGGACGTCTCTGGCCGTTGGGTCGTGTGTTGCTGTATCGGGGGCTATTGGCTTTGTCGGGCTTGTTGTGCCGCATCTGTTGCGCGGGCTGGCAGGCCATCGGCCATCCCGTCTGTTACTGCCTGCTTTTCTGGGAGGTGCTACTCTTCTACTGGGGGCTGATATCGTGGTGCGTCTGGCTGCTACGCACAAGGAATTGCAGATTGGTGTTGTAACGGCATTGATCGGGGCTCCTGTGTTTTTTCACAGGGTGATTCAGTTCAGAAAACGCGGAGGGTTCTGATGCTGACCGTTACTGAACTCTCCTGTCGGCATGGCGAAAATACGCTGCTGCGTTCTGCTTCCGCCACTTTCCCTGCGGGGTGTGTCACCGGGCTTATCGGGCCGAATGGCGCGGGTAAAAGCAGAGGTGGTCCCGTCCGTTCGGACAGTTTTGCGGGCTTGATAAGCTATACCCGGTTGTTGTTATGCCGCCCTTCTGACGGCGTTGCTGTTGGCCATCTGGTCCGGGGTTAACCCCGGACCAGATGGCGTCGGCACGTTATGATACGCCTCATCGGGCGTTCGTCCAGCCAGCGCCGTATGCGGACGCCTTTCGTTATAATGGGCGATCCATCTGCCAAGCCCGGCCCTCAGCTCTGATCCGGTCTCGAACGCGTGCAGGTAGACGCATTCATATTTCAGCGACCGCCACAGACGCTCGATGAACACGTTGTCCAGCCATCGCCCACGCCCGTCCATACTGATGCGGATCTGACGCTCTTCCAGTATCCCGGTGAAACGGGGTGTCGTAAATTGCGACCCCTGGTCAGTATTGAAAATGTCCGGGGCGCCATAGCGCATGAGGGCATCCTGTAGCGCCTCGATACAGAACTCCACGTCCATCGTGTTCGACAGACGCCAGGACAGGACCTTGCGCGTGAACCAGTCCATGATCGCCACGAGATAGAGAAATCCCCGTTTCATGGGAATATATGTGATATCGGAACACCAGACCTGGTCAGGCCGATTGATGACCAGATCCCGTAGCAGATATGGATATTTCCGATGCTCCGGATGGGGCACGGTCGTGCGCGGCTTCTGGTAGATCGCCCGCAGGCCCATGATCGCCATGAGCCGCCGGACCCGCTTGCGGCCCACTTCATGTCCCAGGCGGCGCAGATGCCATGTCATCTGCCGTGAGCCATAATACGGCGTTTCCAGGAACTGGGCGTCGATCAGCCGCATCAGCTCCAGATTGGCTTCGCTCTGTGGCACAGGCCGATAGTAGACGCCCGACCGGTTGAGTTGCAGCAGCGTGCATTGCCGGATTATCGGCAGGCATGCTCTCTTCGGGTCAATCATCTGCCGCCTCTGATCACGCCCAACCGAGCAGAGGCATCCCGCAAAAAATCCCGTTCCACCAGCAACTGGCCGATCTTGGCGTGCAGTTTCTCTACATCAGCAGGGCTGACTGAAGGTTCCGTTACTGACTTACCAGAAAAAAGGCTTGCCATGCCTTCGATCGCCTGGCGCTTCCATTGGGCGATCATCGTCTGATGCACGCCATGTTTCGAAGCCAGTTCCGCCAGCGTCAGTTCCCCACGGATCGCCTCCAGCGCAACCCGTGACTTGAACTCTGCCGCATACCGTTTCCGCGTAACCTTGCCCATAAAACCCGTCCTCGTTCAGGCCAGATGATAGCTTATCGCCCTGTCCGAAAAATGGGGACCACCTCT
>VNJV01009183.1:0-35487 GCA_008042635.1 Drosophila nikananu | reverse complement strand
CCACACGCACACCAGCGAAAAGCAAGCGGGCCAAATATTTTCCTTTCCACTGTCTTCTTGTTGTTTTTTTCGCTTTTCATTTATTTATAGAAATTTTGAAATTTTCATCCACATTCTTGAGCGGAGAGGCTCTTTGTTGCCGCTCTCGCTCGCCCGTTCGCACCAACGCCCAACCCAAATATGTCTTTGATTGAATCATATACAAAACTGTGTTGATTGTTTTTGTTGCTGTCCCGCTCCGCCGCACCGTGTATTATGGAAATTCGATACGTTTTCTGGCTCTTCAGCTGGCGGGTGGGAAAGGTCGGCTGCACCGATCCACGGACGGCCGCCGATCGTGCCCAGCGGCAGGTGGAAAGGCTGGCGAATGCCTCGGGTTGCACATGAAAAATTAGATCAATGATCAGAAGTACATGTAGTTTAGGATTTATTTGATATTTGTTGCACTTTTTCTGGCTTATGAATATGTGCATTTTGGTCTTTAATTTGCTAATAATATTTTGAAGGATTGTTCTTATCTGAAATCACTTAAATATGAAATTTACAGACACATATTTCTAGATGTATCACAGCTATTTTAAAAATATCTTTTCTTGTCAATATGTATCAAAAATATCGATTGATTTATTTTTTCTATGCAAAGCTAAAGCTGATTTTAATATCTGATTCGATAATCAAAAATATTAATGGTTCCTAAAATTTGTATTAAAAAAGATCGATCAAGAAAAAGAAATTTAAGCAATTAAAATAAACAGATTCTCATAGTTTTCATAATAAGAAAATTGTCAAATCGATTTATTCTTTTTTTTACACCTTCCAAGTAACAAAATATCAAATAAATACCATCGTCCTGTCCTATTTATTCCGTGTGAGCCGCATGTCTAATTATATTGCAAAACCAATTCTCATAAGCTTGCTTCCAGGCATTACAAACATGATCTTAACCCCTGCAGTGCCCAGCTTTCGACCGCCGATCGATAAGACAGTCGGAGGGTGATCGATAACCAACCGATCACCGCCCGATAAGCCTCGATCGGTGGCCGAAAGCTCGCCAATCAGACCAAGCTTGCTAGCGCGTCCACAGCCCGGCCGATCTCTCACAAACCATGCCTAAGTATCGGATGCTTGAATAAAAGTCCCCCCAAGACTAAACCGGAACACCTATTAAACAAATTGCAGAGCCGAGAAGGACAAGGCCAAGTTCCAGGCTGAAGTCTACGAGCTGCTCTCCCAGATCGAGTCCTACAACAAGGAGAAGATCGTGTCGGAGAAGCACATCTCCAAGCTGGAGATCTCGATCACCGAGCTGAATGTGAAGATCGAGGAGCTGAACCGCACGGTGATCGACATCACCTCGCACAAGTCCCGCCTCTCGCAGGAGAACATTGAGCTGATCAAGGACGTCCAAGATCTGAAGGTCCAGCTGGACACGGTCTCGTTCTCCAAGAGCCAGGTGATCTCCCAGCTGGAGGACGCCCGCCGCCGCTTGGAGGATGAGGACCGTCGTCGCTCGCTGCTCGAATCCTCTCTGCATCAGGTTGAGATCGAATTGGACTCGATTCGTAGTCAACTCGAGGAGGAGTCGGAGGCCCGCATCGACTTGGAACGTCAGTTGGTCAAGGCCAATGCCGATGCCGCCTCCTGGCAGAACAAGTACAGTGCCGAGGTGGCTGCCCGCGCCGAGGAGGTCGAGGATATCCGCCGCAAGTACCAGGTCCGCATCACCGAGCTCGAGGAGCACATCGAGTCGCTCATCGTCAAGGTCAACAACCTGGAGAAGACCAAGACCCGCCTGGCCAGCGAAGTGGAGGTGCTCATCATCGACCTGGAGAAGTCGAACAACAGCTGCCGCGAGCTGACCAAGTCGGTCCACACCCTGGAGAAGCACAACGTTGAGCTGAAGAGCCGTCTGGACGAGACCATTGTCCTGTTCGAGACCAGCCAGCGCGACCTCAAGAACAAGCAGGCCGACCTCGTCCGCACCGTGCACGAGCTGGACAAGGTCAAGGACTCCAACAACCAGTTGGCCCGCGAGAACAAGAAGCTGGGAGGTGGGTTCTACTATTTGTAATCTATTATCTGTTACCAATTATAAATGTCATCTTTGTAGATGATCTGCATGACGCCAAGGGCGCCATCAACGAGCTGAACCGTCGCCTGCACGAGCTGGAGCTGGAGCTGCGTCGTCTGGAGAACGAGCGCGATGAGCTGACCGCCGCCTACAAGGAGGCTGAGGCTGTAAGTATCCAAACTCACAATACTGGGCAGATTACTCAATTAATGTTATTATTTTATGGATTTTATAGGGCCGCAAGGCTGAGGAGCAGCGTGGTCAGCGCCTGGCCGCCGACTTCAACCAGTACCGCCACGATGCCGAGCGTCGCCTGGCCGAGAAGGATGAAGAGATCGAGGCTATCCGGTAAGTTGGGACTTTATTTAAGAATATAAACCAGAAAAAAAAACCATAACTTTTGATATCGATGATCCGTTGAAACCCCCTTGGAAGTAGCCCCCGCCTCTGGCTCTCAACTGACAGCGACAACAGACGAAGGTCGATCGCTGGGTTGTTGTTTCCTCTGCCAAAGCGGAAGCCCCTCACACAAGAAAACCAAAACACATCGCAAGGCCTCGTCTTTGGGGTATTCAGGGGGGGAAAACAATCGATTGATTCTCGATCGATCTTCACTGCCAACACAATTGATAGCGAACTGACCCATTTAGCCATTAGCATTCAGTTCGAGTTCTTTAGTCGCGCACCAAGCAACGGCATTAGTTTTCTGTTCAGGAGCCAGGCTATATATCTGATCCTATACCCGATCCCACTGCCACGCTGCTCAGGCTCAAAGCGAGAAGTGAGTTTCGGTCCTCAGAGGTTCCCTAAAATATTCATTAAGTATATGCAAAACCCTTTCGAAAACCCCTGCAGAAAATTGCGCAGTTGCTGCGATTACACAATCAGAGTGTGGGTTCATAGTGGAAAATCGAAAGATTTCATTGACGAAAAACGTTCGATCTGAAGAGATTCCTCTCCAGCAAGAGGTATGTTGAAGTAGTAAATGTTGTTCCAATGGGCAACCAGTGTTTGGCTGTGGTTATGGATATCTGAGATCGAAGGAAAGATTCATTTTATTAGCGGCCTTCAGATGAGAGTATCTTTTGAAGTCTTGGGACTTAAGCTGGTCTTGACTTCGTTTCTAATGTTTTTTCGTTCAATTTAAGGATATTGTGAAATGATTTTGGCTTACTAACTTGCGCTGTGGAATATTTATATAAAAGAAAGATTTTACATTTAGAAATTACAAGAATTACCCTCCTATAAATATTTATAAAGAATAACTGATAATGTAACTTATTAATTTAAAAATATTAGAGCCGAATCTTCAAAGACAACCTTTATTTAAGTGTAGTAACTTTTTCAAACGATTATTTTTGATTTGCCAGTATCAATTTATAAACAAAGCTCAAAATTACTGATTTCAAGAGAATATTAAGCCATAATTCCTCTCGATTTCAATGGCTCTGCCTAGATACTCGACTCTTTCATGGCTATTGCATAAAATTTGAGGCTATTATGACATAGTCTATGAGCTCTCTGCCAAAATGAATCAATCATAGTACAGCCCACCATTGACTGCCAGCGAACGACGACGACAATGATGATGATGATGATAATGGCGATGTTATTGTCGTCAT
Source organism: Drosophila nikananu (assembly GCA_008042635.1). Classification (NCBI taxonomy): domain Eukaryota; kingdom Metazoa; phylum Arthropoda; class Insecta; order Diptera; family Drosophilidae; genus Drosophila; species Drosophila nikananu. The sequence continues at coordinate 31,794 of VNJV01009183.1, read as the reverse complement.
TATGCTCATACCTTGCCCGATGCCAACAGCTGAACGAACGAAATGCAATCTTTTTATAGATTTCGACAAATTTGAAAATTTATTTGCAAAGCAGCAGCCAGAGCTGCCCACTGAGGAGGGAGGAAAACCGCCGAAGAGCCGAGAGGAAACCCCGAAAAGAGAACCCAAAGAAGAGGCGAGGCGAACCCCAAGCGACAAGGCGACAAAGCGGCGACAGTTGTAGCTTTAATTAGAGTACTCTCTAGGCGCGCACACATTACCTGTCCCTGTACCTGCACCTGCACCTGTACCCTGCCCCCAGAAATCAAACCCTCCCCCTGAAACCATGTCTCTGGCCCTGCAGCAGCGGCCCTCCCGCTTCCGGCACCATGCAAACACCTACGAGGACAACTACGGCTACACCATGAACTTCTACCAGCCGATGCTGGACTACCTGGACGCCAAGGCCAAGGGGCTGGAGGTGAAGAAGCCCCACCTGCCCTGGGTGAGCGAGCGGGGACTGAAGCAGTACCGCTCCTCGAACGCGGTGCGACAGTACAACGCCGACGAGATCGTCCGGCTCTCGCGCACCTGCGCCGCGCGCGCCGACGAGATTCTGTACAGCTTTCGCGCCCAGAAGCGATCGCCGTTCAGTGTGCAGAAGCTCGTCGACGCAACGCGAGTCGTGAAGCACCTTGAACCGGACACAGTTGTCGAGAGATCGCGCCAGCGCCGCCGCCGCCGCCAGGAGGAGCTCGAGGATTTGATTAAACGCGACACGCAGAAGATACTGCAGCGTATCCGTAAGATAGAATTGGACAACGAGATCGACCAAATGTCGGACGACTTTAAGCGCCAGATTCGCGGCAAGTCCGCCAGTGCCATTGCCCAGGCCCTGCTCTCGGAGTCGGAGCGGAACATCAAGAGCGCCAAGCAGGAGGAGGAGAACTTCATGGCCCAGACTCTGGTCCGCTCCAGCCGCGCCGTTTCCCGTGCCCGCTCCCGGTCATCGTCGCCGTACGGCGATGGCCAGCTGCGCGCCCACACGCTCCACATCGAGCTGATGGACGACCGGCTGGTGGACAAGCTGGACCACCGCGTCTCCTCCTCGCTGCACAACGTCAAGCGGCAGCTATCCACGCTCAACCAGAAGACCGTGGAGTTCTACGCGGACAGCAGGTGCGGTATCGAGGATAAGTGCTGGATCTGCCGTAAGGTCCTGCGCACCCATCCCAAGCTCAAGGACTACAGCTACGTGTATTGGAAGCACTAGTGTCCTGGCTGGGTGGTTTCCTCCCTCCTTAAAGTCCCGATTCCCTCCCCTTTCGCTTTCATCTTCATTTGAAGTTTTAAATGCAACACAAAAAACTGAATTTTTAAATTTTTTCGGAACGACAAAAAAATATATCAAAAGTGTGGAAATTATAGTTTTTGGTATCGGTTTTACAGAGTGAAAAATTTGATCTTAAAAAGTGCTAAAAGGATATTTTAAAGATCCCAAGAATGAAAAGTAAATAATGTTTTGTAGTAGTGCTTGTCAGTATCAAAAATTACTTAAAGAAACATCAAAATTATATCTAGGAATATTTTCCAGGAGATAGTAAGAAGAAAAGAGAAAGAACTTCGGTAATTTTTGTCAGTCTAAATTATTAAGAATGGCATCAAATACATTGATACCTGTAAAGTGTGACAAAAATATGAGTCAAATTGAAAACATATATTTCCAAAAAGAAAAACTTTCGATGCTTCTAAGTAGGGTATTGTTTTACATATTTTTCTAATATATATTCTTTTTCTAAACTGTTGGACTTATTTGAGTACTTGAGACCTTTTTAATCAGAGATTAGGAAATAGTTGAAAAAATATGTGAAAGAGTGTTAAAAGAGTTTTAAACATTCCGTCTCAAAGTTGTTTCTCCTTTTTCGCCCCAAAATTCAGGGAAATTGTAACAAATGCGAACATTTTTGCCAGACCATCGCAGAATCCTCTTAATTTTTTCCTCAAAAAAGAACACCCCCTGTCCCGCCACAATTTCTATTTGTCTATTTCTCGTTTCTTGTCTGGCACAAAATTTATTTTCGTTTCTAGAGTTTTCTCAGTTTGCGGTCTTGATTCGTACACTTTGTTGGGCCTTCTCTTTCCCCATTGTGTCTGTTGTGCAGTCTTCTGTGAATTATTTATACAGAATTATGCACAGCATATTTGAGCATGGTTAATTGCTAAAAATCGCCAGCAATTTGGTCATTAATTACCTCCAATGTCAGGGAAATTTTTACCAATTTGAGCTTTGAATCTCAGGAGTTAATTAAATAATTTTAATTACTTATATGAGAGAAATAAAAATTTCAAATGATTTAATATAATAATAATAATATCTTTCTTACTAGTTATATATTTCTCTATCAATAAAAAATCGATGGAAATATTTAGTAGAACCTGCCATTTTGCTCAGAATTTATTTTCTTAGTTTATCCAACCCCAAAATTTGAGGATTTTGAAACCCCAACACTCTGATCATATTTCGCACCCACACCACCAGGTACACATTTCTCGAGGCTCTCGTTCCGATTTGCGCGTAGATGGCCCGACCAACTATTGTTGCGGATTTGTCCTTCAAATTCGACAAGAGATTTATTTTATTTTCAAACCCAAGAAAACTGATGCGCATGACAGCAAAAACAATCACGAAATAGACAGCGAAAAAAAAAAGCAAGAACAAACTAAACCCAGCAAATATTTTTGCGTAAACATTGAAAACAATGGCAGGGAAAAATTAAAATCTAAATGGCAATACTTAAGTTTTCTAGCTAAGGCACACAGACAAGGCAAATACCTTGGCAAGGCGACAGCAATGAGCACACGATTTTAGGATTAAGTAACCAAGACACGGGGACCTCTATAAGAAACAAAAAACATATCAGAGCGTTCAACTGAACAGACAGATCATCGGAGAGAACAATTTCTGGCATACGCTAGTCGTGTTTTTATGATATAATTGAGAGGTACTCTGCTTCTTAACCAATTTCCAAATTAACTTGTTAGGTTAATAACTTCCGAGAAATGCAAACTTTCTTTCCATTTTTCTCAAAAAATTAAGAAATGATTTCAGGGAATAGAGAACTTTACTTAAACAAAGATACTTATAAGAAATAAATTTACATTTTCAATTAGTTTCTATAGAATTTACGAAGTAAGTTTAACGTCAAATAAAAAGGGAATCAAATCTCCTATCACCTTGTATTCTTGAATATTTAAAACAACTCTTTTTTAGCCTTGCACATTTTACCTTTATCAAGCACAGCAAACAGACTATAAATTAGTTAGTCATAGTTAGAAAGTGATTCAGGTAGAGTATTCAAAAATGCAGACATTACTCAAATTTAGTTGGCAAGACGAGTGCACCTACGCCCAAGAATAGACGCATGATGCACTTACCCCAAAAAAAACTCAGGGGAGAAGGAACTACTTAGCAAATACTTTGGCATGTTAGCCCCAAGCTATTTGTGACAAGTTCGATGTCTTTATCATGCGTAAAAATACACCGAAATTCGCGAATGCGAATGCAGCGGCGGTCAAAACAATGAAGCATTTTTGACAATGCCAGAGCACCACCTGAGCGAGTGCCGCTCGACTGCTGAGTGGTGCGAAAAATGCAGTTTGTGGGTCAGACATTGGGGCCAAAAATAGAGCCAGCAAAGCGAAACCTCAGAGGGTCATAGCCGTCGCCGTCACCGCTTTTCTAGGGGCTACTGCTTCCAAGGGGGATCTCTCGATATCGATTGTGGGAATTTCCAATTTCTATTCTATATTTGCTATAATGCCGCACATTTCCGTACTGCAGCAAGCAGACCTCCATCGAGATCGAGCAGCTCAATGCCCGCGTCATCGAGGCGGAGACCCGGCTGAAGACCGAGGTGACCCGCATCAAGAAGAAGCTGCAGATCCAGATCACCGAGCTGGAGATGTCCCTGGATGTGGCCAACAAGACCAACATCGATCTGCAGAAGGTGATCAAGAAGCAGTCGCTGCAGCTGACCGAGCTCCAGGCCCACTACGAGGACGTGCAGCGCCAGCTGCAGGCCACCCTCGACCAGTACGGCATCGCCCAGCGCCGCCTGGCCGGACTCAACGGTGAGCTGGAGGAGGTCCGCTCCCACCTGGACAGCGCCAACCGCGCCAAGCGCACCGTCGAGCTGCAGTACGAGGAGGCCAGCACGCGCATCAACGAGCTGACCACTGTCAATGTCAACCTGGTGTCCATCAAGTCCAAGCTGGAGCAGGAGCTGTCCGTCGTGGCCTCCGACTACGAGGAGGTGTCCAAGGAGCTGCGCATCAGCGACGAGCGCTACCAGAAGGTCCAGGTGGAGCTGAAGCACGTCGTCGAGCAGGTGCATGAGGAGCAGGAGCGCATCGTGAAGCTGGAGACCATCAAGAAGTCGTTGGAAGTCGAAGTCAAGGTACCAAATCGAAGAATTCCATATCTTATCCGATACAATTTCCCCTTCACTATGCATTTAACATAATTCATTTTCTGTGTAATCCCAAATCCCAAATCCAGAACTTGTCCATCCGCTTGGAGGAGGTCGAGCTGAACGCCGTCGCCGGCAGCAAGCGCATCATCAGCAAGCTGGAGGCCCGCATCCGCGACTTGGAGCTGGAGCTGGAGGAGGAGAAGCGCCGCCACGCCGAGACCATCAAGATCCTGCGCAAGAAGGAGCGCACCGTCAAGGAGGTGATTGTGCAGTGCGAGGAGGACCAGAAGAACCTCATCCTGCTGCAGGACGCCCTGGACAAGTCCACTGCCAAGATCAACATCTACCGCCGCCAGCTGTGCGAGCAGGAGGGCGCCACCCAGCAGACCACCACCCGTGTCCGCCGCTTCCAGCGGGAGCTTGAGGCTGCCGAGGACCGTGCCGATGTGGCCGAGTCCAACTTGAACCTGATCCGCGCCAAGCACCGCACGTTCGTCACCACCTCGACGGTGCCCGGATCCCAGGTGTACATCCAGGAGACCACAAGGACGATCACCGAATAGAGTGCCCCAACACCAGCACCAGCACCAGCAGCAGCGCCAGCACCCGAACCGAGATCATTTCATAGGCGATCTGGAGAACGACGAGACCGGGACCGAGATCGAGACCGAGACCGAGATCGAGAATTGCGTGAGAAAGTTTTTATAATTTAAATTTTTTTGTCACCCCCCAAACGCCGGATGGAGCGCGACCAAGAACCCAGTGGACACCGGCGGAGGGCGGGGCTCGTATAGGCTACACACTATAAATACATAACACTACACATCCTATCTATATAATAATAATACTATTTTGAAGTTCATGTAATTTAATTAAAATAATGAACCTGAAAACCTAAAAACAAAAATAAAAACAAATCAACGAAAACTTGGCAGAGTTTTGGTAGCGATAGAGACAAACCAAACACCATACACCATATACCATATATACCATACACCATATATTATATACTATACACTGTACGTAGAGATGAGAGAAGGAGAGTTGGCTGAACAATAACGTTCGATTGGATCCAATCTGAAATCGGAGCAATCGTCACCATGAGAAAACCCACTAAGCACGCCACAGCATCGAGTTAACCGAGTTACAACCGCTTCTACTATTTGTTTTTAGTTCACTTTATGTTTAGTAGGTAAATTTCTGTGTGCTCGTAACGAATTTGAGTTTTACATTAAATCAACATCAACAAAACTGAGCAATTTTCACATTTTTTACTTTGTATCTTGCAATAAAAACGAAATTCTATACATAATAATAACACATAAGAACCGATAAGTGAGAATCAATTGTACTAAGCGGGTTTGAGTATCGTTGAATGGGGAGATCTACTTGTATTATTTATGTATTAATATGGGTACATCATCAATTTAAACACAGAGCTCTGTTAGGCAGATTTCTCAGGTGGGTACTTCATAGTTAAAGTCTCCTTTTTAGACTCTTTTTAAAAGGCTTGTTATAAGGAGTATATCCTCAATCTTTCCCCCAAGTTCGTTTCCCTTTCCCAGAAAGTAAAATCAAATATCTCGCATTAAGCTATCACTATTTATTAAGACTTTCTGAGCTGTTCAACAGCAGCTCTTAGATCGCCGCAACGGCCAATTTGGATTCGGTATTAAGAACCGCCGACTTCTCGCCATAAGCTCCGCCGTAGTGGCTCTTCTTGAAGACTGAAATACAGAAAGAGAGACGAAAATGAGTAAAGTTGAACTTGGATTGAACAATAATTAAGGCATAAATTGTACGAAATGTTATCATTAAGAAATTAACAATTTTTAGTTAGTTGGTTTTCGATTATTTAACTCTTGGCTTTTCTGTTATCAAAGTTAGTGACCTATTTCCAGGCCAGATTAGGGAACCCACCTGGATCGATCTCGGCCACGAAGGAACGCGGTGGCAGGGCAGCGGCGTAGAGCTTGTCCAGGGGTCCGTAGGGACGGGCCAGGAGGGGCCTGCCCTGCTCCCAGCCATAACGGTTGAGGGCATACCAATCGGCACCGTCCAGCTTGGCGGCGGAAGCAGCTGCTCCGGCGGCATTGGTCAGAGCAGAGGCTTGGGCCTCAGCGGTCTCAGCCGCCTTGACGACATCGTAGCCAGAGTATCCGGAGTTGCCGTAGCCGGGACGGTTTGCCAGGGCAACGGTGAGGGTGCAGGCCATCAGGCAGAGCAGGCGCAGGCTGGCGGACATTGTTTTTGGTTTTGGTTTTGGCGCTGTGGTGCGAGGAGCAGACTGGTTGGAAAACTAATTAACCCAAGCGTGTGTCCAAATTGCTTTTATAGCAACACCATTTGAGCTGGCCAGCGATTTGTGAGCTCCCCAGACGTGACCAAACCCAGCTCGGTGGCCAGTCACTTACTTTCGGGGGGCCGTCAGCCCCGCCAGCCAGCATCTCCATCCCCCCGCGATAAGTCCGGATCGTCTCCAATTTCTATGCTCATTGAAAATGCGCGCCAAATTGGCCCCTCCCGAGAAGCTGCTCTCCATTGATAGCAACTTCCCCCGGCTCGGCACGCTCCGCTGGCTGCTGGTGTGTGCGGTATCGGGGCTTTGCCCGAAGTGCTCCACTCTACTCCGATCCCATCCCATCCCCATCCCGCCACACACGCATCGGACATTGGGGGCGCACAGGGGTTAAGCCACCACCAATGAACCGGAACCTGAACCAAGTCACCCGAGCTGATGATAGCGTCTTTGGGCTTTGTTTCTTTTTGAGAACTAAAGAGAAGTTTTAGGAATATAAGAATGTAAAGAACACCATTTAAGAACTTTGGTATTTAATTCTTTACATTACTTGCTAAATATTTAACAAATGGTGAAAAGCTTTATCTGGTTTTTTGTAAAAAAAAAAGCATTATCAAACTCTTTGAACTCTCTTAGAAATTACTTTAACAGTTTTCTAAAAGAAAAGTTGGCTCTCAAAATGATCATATTGAAATCTTTTATTTGCATTTCAACAGAATATGTCAAATATAAACACAAGTTTAAATCTAGAACACTGATATCTTATATTTATGTACAAAACATTTTCAACTATAATTATTCAGACAAATTTCCTAATCTATAATTTGCCGAACAGTTTTTAGTTTGGGTTACCAAATTCATAGCATTACCGTTTATTTACAGTATGATTAAATACAATGAGATAAGAATGTCTTAAAGTATTAAAAAAGTTAGTATTTTTAATGAAATCAACGAAAAACAGCTTAACTTTATAGTTCACAAAATAATGCACACCGCAGACTCAATTTAAAGTCTGAAATTCACCAGAACTGTGCCACAATCGAGCCAAGAATTCTCGGCATGATTCACAGCGCGAATCGAGCGGCTCGAATGTCAAGCGAAGGTGGCGCAATGGCCAAGAGTTTCTCGGGCCAAACAACTCAGCAGATGTGGGTTTGCTTACCAGCCAGAAAATATGCGCGGCAATCGGCGAACCTCTGGCACTTTCTCGCCGCAAGATTATTGACCGACTGAATTGGCAATTGAATGCTAACGGTTCCGTTCCTCCTCCACCAGCGGCTTCCCGCTGCGAGTGAACCGGGGTAAACAAATCCGGAGCACGTTCGCCGCTCTGCCTCCGGTCAATGTCACTCAAAGACATTCCCGAGGGGAGCAGCAATCAAGTGGCTACAGCAGCTGCTGCAGCTGCAAACCCGAAAATTAGGTTCCCCGAGATATAGAACCCCCAAAAATCAATTTGACCGAAAAGTTATGTTTTCTCATTCTTGGTTTTATTATGTACACGTCCAGGCTCAGATCAAGTATCCGCCTAGAGGGCCGGAGGCTGGGATTAAGTATCCGCCTAGTAGCCGCCGCGCTGTCCGCCGTAAGGGCGCTCGCGGTACTCCTGGCCGTAGCCGTGCTCAGGCACGTACAGCTTGGCCACCGGCTCGGCGGCGCGGACGGGCAGGATCACCTTGCTGTATTCCGGGGGCGAGACGTAGGCACGGTAGTTGTTCTGGCCGGGATACAGCAGGGTGGCGCCAGCGGGCTGGACGGTCCAGCGGGGTCCATAGCCGCGGTTGTAGCTGTTGCCGCCATAGCTGGGTCCACGACGTCCATGTCCGTGTCCGTGTCCATAGCTGCCGATGTTGATGGGGCGCAGGATCTCGTGGTTGGAACCATAGCCTCCGCGGTGTCCGCCGGCGATGATCTCAACGGGGCGCTCATAACGCTCGTGACCGCGACCCTCGTTGCCGGAGGAAGCCGCCGAGCTGGCAGCGGAGGCGGCACCAGCAGATCCAGAGGACTTCTCCTGGCCGTAGCCACCGTTTCCGTAGCCACCGTAGTTGGCGGAGCAGCTGCCCACAATGCAGGCGCAGAAGAGAACCGCGAGGGTCTGCCAAAGAGGGACAGAAAAGTGGGTTAGGAGATCCGCCAGTCACGTGGGTTATGGGGAAGTCTTCGGGGAAGTCTTTAGGAAAGTCTTCAGGGAAGTCTTCAGGGACGCCAGTCTACTTACAGCGAACTTGTTCATGGCTATGCTGTCTGGGTTTCGGCACAGTTGGCACAATTAACAAATTAAGTGGCAAGCACACTTCTTTATATAAGCAAAATAATTGTTGCACTCGAAACGTGATCTCGCCCAGAACATTATCACGGCTCAAGAGCTCGCAGCTCCGGCTCTTCTCGGGCAGCTCGCTGGGCGACTTTGCGCGAGTTTTTCGCATTTCCCTAGCCAGAGATACCGCCGCTCGGCGCTCGACTCGTTTTGGATTGAGCAGGTTGCTCGGTTTTCTGGCCAGGTTTGTTTACCGCCACCAAGACAGACACTTGGCTGCCGACCTTCGTTGGGGGCGGCAGATGCGGATGACCCCATATCGATGGTTGGACTTCATTGGGCCGGGAATGCGTGAGGGCAAGCAGCCGGATTCGAAGAATCAGAGGGTTAATGCCCAGTTGCTCTTGGATTGAATGCATACGGTGGATGTTTTCTAACTACTTGGAAAGTTAACTTTCAATGGCTTAGACTTTTAAGATGCGTTCAGATAAAGCTGTGTAGTTTGTTGGTAAACAACTTATGTTGTTGAATTTCGCTACGTATGGAAATTATTTCTTTGGCATACATGTAATTTCATAAAATTTACTACAGATTCTTGTTTAGGGAAATCATTAGCTATTTTATATTAATTATGAAGTTTAGTTTTCCACAATGTAATCAGTAATCCATATTATAGTTTTTTTTATCAGTAATCAGAACCGAATTTATAGAGGTTTAGAAAATCTTATGATTATAGAAATGAAATAAATTAAGGTCTTTCGGTCATTAAGATAATGTAAATCTTATAAATATATCATACATTTTTTTGCTGAACACACCAAAGAATTTACTTCTACGAAATCGAGTTTTCTTAAAAGATTTATTTAGCTGAGTTAAAATCATTGCAACAATTGCGTTCTTATATTAAAATAATCACTAACAGCATTTAATAAAATAAAATCCGTCATTTACACATTATAAAATAAATAAAACTGCATTTCATAAAAGTATTATTGTGTTATTAAATTATACAATTGTTGAATATATATTTTAATTTAAATTAAAAGAAACTTCAATCAGCGGAGTATCTTTAATGAAAAAAAATCTTTAGAAGTTAATAAAAATTTTGGCGGATTGATTATAACTTGATGATTGTATAAGCTTAAATTGGTAAATTATTTATTAATTCTCAGTAGAGAAAAAGTTATATAAAGCCCTGCCATTCGTTCAAGTCATATTAACTTGTCCCTTTAAAATTTTTTGTCTGTCCAGTGTTTTTTTAGACCTGAAGTAAGGCCTGGAATAAACCTCCAGACTTGCCCACAGTCTTTAGTCTATATCGCTGAAAAGTATGCCATTAAAAAAAGCGTAACTAAACCCCCGTGAAAATAAAGACTCAATATGGGAATTTTTGTTCAATATCTTCCACTGCGTTCAAGGTGTTCTTTTATTCGCCGATTCTCAGAGTTTCGCTTCGACAGCCACTCGAGGAACTGAACAATTCGTGTCGATAGTTTGACTTAGTAGCCACGGTGTCCACCGTAGTGTCCACCATAGTGGCCAACATCACCACCGTCGAGCTCGTAGCTGGGGATGGCGTACGAGCGGTAGCTACCCTGGTTCACGGCGGAGGCGGCAGCAGCGGCAGCAGCAGCAGCCTTGGGCTGCTCGCCGTAGGACCTCAGCTCACGGGGACCATAGTTGTTGTAGCCACGACCGTAGGGACGCTGCTCCTCGTAGACAACGCGCTGGATGCCGCCATAACCACCACCATATCCTCCACGGTTGCCGTACACAGGGCTGGCGTTGATGTAGGCGAAGAGGGCCAGGGAGACGCAGATGATCTAAGGATAGCGGGAGGACAATCGGAGGATTAGTTGGCTGCCACTTCCTTGGGTGGGTGTCGTATAACTTACCAGGTACTTCATGGTGAATTAGTTAGTTTTGTTGGTTTGGGGCAATCAATCAAACTATGATTTACCGGACAGCCGACGCCCGCTTTTATACGTTAATTTTCCAGCCTGGATATCTACGTGACCTATATACACGCTAGTTACTGCTCCATTTCAGCCCGAACCCGCATTTCATAATTGAATATACTCACATTTGATTTATGTATTTCCATGTGCCATTATAAAATCGCTTGGTTACGCGATCTGTGCATTGTTCCGGAGCCGAACCCCGGCCCGGAGCCCCCGGCTATTGATAGTTTCACGAAGGCACACTCACACGCGACTCTTTCCCTCTCTGAATGGCTGCAACCTGGGGACTTACGAACGTTTTGTTTTTAAAATAAACTCCGAAATTAATTGTAATAGACTTTCCGTTTTCCACATTCTTGGGGTAATGCTTTACGGTTAGGTTGTGTCTGGCTAAGGTGTGAAATATTTAGATGAGAGTATTCTAGAAGTGACTTAAATTAGTTTTAGATCCTGGAAAACAATATCTATAATGTGGGGATGAAATATGATATATTGTATGTAAATAATAATAAATAATTTAATTAAATATACAAATATTTATAAGAGATTGCTTATAACCCAACTATACTGTCAAATTTAAGAAATTGAAAGCCTTAAAAACATTCAAGGAATCCTTCTACAGATATAGCCTATGTTCCTAATCATAGTAATTGCATTTAATATATGAAAAGGGCTTAAATATCTGCCCAAATCTCACACCTAAGCCAAACTTAATATCTTCAGCCAGCTTTTTCATTTAATTTCCAGACCAAAGCCATATTCTTTGGCTGAAAGCCTCACATCTTTAGCTTGGCAAAAGTCTCGCCAGCAAAGCTTAAACAGCACGAATAATTGCCACAATAATAGTTAAATAAGTAATTAATTAAAATAAAATAAAATTGTAAGCAAAGCAAAAGTAAACGCAGTCTCAATTTAAGTCTTGATGTTTCTTGGTTTTATTATTTAGGCCTAGTCGCTTAGGTAAGTAACTGGATCACTGTTCTTGAGGTTTTTCCACTTAGTAGCCGGACTTCTTGTATCCCTTCTGGCCAGCCACGGAGCTGGATGCGGCCGCCGCGGAAGCACCCTTGGCCTGCTCACCGCGGGCGTACTCCTGACGGTGTCCATAAGACCTGGGCTCATAGGAGCGCTCCACATAGCGGGGTCCCTCCTTCCAGACCAGAGGTGCGCCGGCGGGGGGAGCGGCCAGAGCGAGCTTGGCCAGGGCAATGGCCTCTCTGTCAACTGGTGGGGCACCGCCGTATCCGGAGCCGTGGTAGCCAGAGCCAGAGCCGCTGTAGGCCGAGGCCAGAGGAGCCGACTCGTAGCCGCCGCCATAGCCGCCCTGGTGGTGTCCACCATAGCCGCCGCCGTACGAGGGGACGATGGCCTTGACGGTCAGAGCAGGCTGCACCTGGTAGGCATAGCCGCCGACGGGGGCGCCGTAACCGCTACCGTATCCGCCGCGGGATCCTCCATAGGGACTGGCCGAAGCGGCAGCAATGGCGCAGATGCAGATGCACTAAGAGACGGAAATAAAATCACCATTAGTTTTGGATTTTCTGGGTTAGGAATAGGTGTAGAGATCCAGGATCTCCAGGATCCATCTAAGAATATTGACTGCTTAAACTCACCATGAACTTCATCATTCTGAGGCTGAGTTGGTTAGTTGATCGAAACGAAAGTAACTAATGTCACAGCATGGGAACTGTTTTGTTTTTATACGGCGGATCCAGGCAAACGCCAAACGGTTACGTAACGAAAGTGATGCAAGTTTCGGCTCTCTACGTCGGCGGGGCTCCCGGAGACGCAGCTCCAGGTCTCAGTCTCGGCACAACTCTTTGTCCGGCAATCTCGAGACGCCGCCGGAGACGTGCAGCCAGGCCAGAGCTCGGGTTCTGGCCAAAAACGGCTCTCAATTCGGCCCCCGGTCCAGATAGTGTACTTACGCCATCGTCTGCCGGAGACGAGACCAACACCCCCCGCCCATTACGTAAGATTCCGAGAGCATGACTCTTCGTGCTCCGGATCCGCATAGTTTCAGCTCCGTTTCGGGTCAGTTTGCCCCACGGTGCGGCGAGCTTGGCACCGTTTTTTCAATGACACACCGCGGCCAAGGCAGTGGCCTGAACTTTCTGCTGCGTTGGTACAATTTATATACAAAAGCAAAAAAAGTCGAGATAAAATTACAATAAAATTATAAACAATTAAACTGTTCGTTCGTTCGACTTTTCAAACTGCCGCGCTAAGCTTTTTATAATACTCCCCTGCTGGCGCTACCCAAACTGTGAATGGCTTAATAATGAATAATGACTTATTTAGATGTTGGCCAGGCTCAGGGTCCCAGCAGCCAGCAGGCAGCCGCCAGCGGACGGATGAAACCGATCTTTCTCCGGATGCAGCACCCAGAAGCATTTACTCTTTAAGATTTTATTGGCTTTGTTGGCTTTGCTCTTAGGAATTAAGTAAAAATGTTATTTTGTAAGGCTGAAGAATATCTAGCAAACCCGATAAATATTAAATCTTAACAGCATTCGCGGTGTAACTGATGTAAGAGAGAATCCGCCCAAGAGTGCCTGACTCTCTCCATCATCCATCTCATCCAGCCAAGTCCGATACTGGCAGCTTGTTGTACAAGATATTTAACAGGGCTATAATCTAGATGAGCGACACGTTTGGGCTGTGGCCCTCAGACTTTATAAGAGCCGAGCCGAAGATGGGCAGCACAGAAAACGGGCTCACAAAATGACAAGTCTGCGCTGCAAGGTATGATTAACTTATTGCGGGCTCATCATCACTAGTGGTTACAGTTTCCCCTCTTTCTCTTTCTCTCTCTCTCTTTGCAGATCCTACAGGTGGCTGTGATGCTGATGCTGGCCGCTTTGCAGTTGGGAGCACGGCACTTGGACCACGACAGCGATGACTGCGGCTGCGGGCGGCGGGGCTGAGATGAGACATCAATAAACAAGCGAAGAACAATGCATACAATTTGATCGGTTGTGGGCTCTGGGGGGCGAAAACCATCAGAAGACACGTACGGACGGCTAGTCGCTGGCCAGCTGAGCGTCGCACATGGCGCGCAGCCGGGCCAGCAGCGTGTGCAAATGCTTTGGGCCAGTTGCCGGCAATTGCTGGGCCCCTGTGCCATGTTTCCCAGTCAAGGTTTCCATATACATGCGCTTGTACAGCTTGGACAGCTGTTTCGGATCCTTGCCGGTCAGCAGCAGCTTGGTGAGAGTCTTCAGAGCGTTCTGCAAGCGGCTCTCAAAGAGCGTCAAATGGCCGGCATATTCATCATCGGTCGCTTGGCCACTGTTAGTATCGATGACGTGTGCAAAAACGAGCTGACACTGCAAGCAAATGTCCAAAGCCGCTTGCATTTGCTTGATCTTCTGGGCGGGGTGCGTGGAAACTGCCGAATGAAATTATCTACAGTGTTTCCAAGTGGCATTCTATAGTACTTACGTTCGGCGAGAAACTCGTGCAGGGATATCCGCTCCAACTGAACTACAAGCAGCTCGCCCGTCTCCTTGAGGGCCTCCAGTATCTGCGTAGCCTTTTCATAGTGATTTTTGCAAAGCTGCAAGGTGGCTTTGGGTAGTTGAGAAAATTCACAGTTACCATGGGAACGCAGTTGCGAATAGTGGAAAGAGGCAATCCTGGAGAAAGCCGAGATTAGTTAGTACCAAAAATTCTTCCCGTAAATTAAAGGAGCGACCTCCCTACCTCTTGTGTATCAGCCCCGATCGGAAGCTGTACAGCACTTGGCGAGCGCCAGGGTGCTCCACGTCACAGAGTTTCAGTGATTTCTGAAGCAGTTCCAGCACTTCTTTGGAGGCCTCCGCGATGCTGGTCTTATCAGCTGCACTGTAATCTTGCAACTGTTTGGCCAAAGTGAAGGTGGCAGTTGACAGTTCCCAGTGGACAAGGTCCCACAGCTCGGCATTGGCCTTCCTTGTGTCCAGGCAATCCTTCGCCTTTTCGTAGTAGGTGAATGCCTCGTTATAAAAGGCCTTTTGGGTGTCCAAGGCAATGGCGCTGGGGTAAGCTGATTAGTCAGGATCTGGATCAGCTTGGGATGCAACACTTACTTCTCATTGGGCATTGTGAGATGGGCTCGCAGGCGCATAAACCGACCCATGTTGCAGTAGAGAAAAGCCAGGTTCACGTTGTCCTGAACGGTAGTGAAGGCTTCAATGCCACGACGCAGGCAGTCATAGGAATTGACAGTCAGTTTCACGTAGAGAGGATCGGCGGACTCAGAGCTCGGTGTGTCCTCCAGCTTGATATCTCCTGCAGCTTTGACACCCTCCTTCTTCTTCATCACTTCGCTGTATTCCTCTGAAAACCCGAATAGGAATTAGACGTATAAGTTGAATTATGTGAATCCACAACTTACCCTGCGCCCAGTACATGTATTTCAGGCCAAGTTCGTTCCTAACGTTGCCCAGTCTCCGGAGTAGTTCGTTGCTTTCTGCCTTCTGGGCATGTTCCAGAGCCAACTCGTAGCACTTGCAGCTGTGCAGCATCACCTGCTCTAAGTTTTTAACCGGGGCCAGAGAGGGCAGCTCCTCCTCCTCTTCCTCCAGCTCCTGTGCAAGCTCCTCGTTAATAACGCCCATGGATTTATCCTGCTCCTCGTACTGCTGTTCGTACTCCTCGATGGCCTCCCAGTGCTTGGACATTTGGAAGAAGCAATCGCCCGCCCGGCCCAGCAGGCAACTGTACTGCGAAACCACATTGGCCATGTACTTGTTGAGCACTTGCTGGCACCGGCAAGCCAGCTCAATGGAGCGCAGGGTTGAGCCGTAGCTGCGCGATTCGTAGTAATGTTCCGCCAAGGTGGCGAATGTCAGGCAGGCTTTCTCGAGCAGCAGCAGCTTGAGGTGCACGTTCCAGGAGCCAAAGTGCTGGGTGTTGAACTTGGCGCTCAGTTGCCGATTGCTGGCAGTGGAGGATTTGGCTTTGGCAGTAGTGGCCAGTTCCTTGGACTTACTCCGCTTGGCTTTGGAGCTGGGTTTCTTCAGCGCCGGCACCGCTTGCTGCTGGCTTAGTTTTAGCTGCTCGTAGGGCAGCGGGATGGCGCTGAAGGGCTTGGCCATATTGGGATTCTGCTCTTCGTGCAGAATTCGCTGCTTCTCCTCCTGCTTTGCATGCGTTTCCGATTCCTTCAGCTTCTCCTCCTGGCTGCCATTGAAGTACTGCAGACAAGACAACCCTGAGCTGATGTGTTCCAGCGATATGCTGCATCGCTCGGCAGTCGTGGCCAAAAGCGGGGCTGGCTTGGCCTTCTTGGCATGTGACTTGAAGTCCCTAAGGGCATCACAGATGTGGCGGACAGCCACGTTTGCCCGGCCGCCTCCCTGCTCGCTGCTCTGGTAGCTCTTCTCACTAGGATAGTCGCAGTTGAGAAGCTCGTCCTCATAGTCATCCTCCTCGTCCTCTTCATCGTCGTCGTATAGGGACTGGTCGTCAGAATCTTCCTCGAACTTGGGCGCCTTGGGATCAATTCCCGCTGGCAGATGGAGATCCGAGAGGATGTAGTGCGAGGAACTGACGATCTGCGGATACTGCTCCTTCGGTAGCAACTTAATGCAGTTGTCCAACAGGGCGCGAATGTTGCCAGCGGCCTTGGGACTGATGCGCGGCAGTGTGTTCTTCATGTTCCGGGCCACCGAGTACAGCAGCATGCCAACGGGAACGGTAAAGGGATTGACCTGCTGCTGCGGAGCATCGCCATCGGACTTCTCGGCCGCCTGGCTCTGGCTCTGGCAGAGAGTGGTGAGGTCATACAGCTTGACCACGTCGTCGTTGCGCCCCTTGAACAGCCAATAAGTGTGGCCCGCCTTGGTGGCGTTGGCCTTTAGGAAGGCCAGGATATTCTGGGCCACGTTGCGGACCACCTGCGGAGAAAACTGCGAGTTTTCCAGATAGGGCAGGTCCTCAGTCTTGATGATTTCGTACTTCTGAACAATGCCGTCCAAATGGTAGCACATCACCACCTCGGGCACGTTGCACATGAGATTATCCAGCCAATAATCGATGCCGGTTAGCACGTTGATAGGCTGCGCGGCATCCCTTAGGCGCAGGCTGATGCACGGCCTGTTGGGTCCACCAAAGATGGGCATATCGGTGCCGATGAGCATGCGTATGTCTTCGAAGGTCCACACCACGTTCCTATTGAAGGCGTGACTGGATTTCGGATCCGGCACGTTCTCTTCGATTTTGGGCTCGGGCAAAACGGGTCCCGTGATGGGCAGTCCCTGTCTCCTGCTGGTCAGCTGCGAGGACGTGGTGGCCACATCGTAGTCCAGTTCCTCGCCAGTTTGCTTCAGGCTGTGGTACAAGAACTTGGAGAGCAGGTTCTTCGTCTGCAACGCCTCGCGCGATCGCTCTTTTAGGCAGTAGTTGTGCTGCGTGTCGCCGTAGGTAAGGATGTGCTCGAGGATAAACGTGCGCAGCCACTTCCAGTCGTCATCAGCCTTGCGCAAAAGATACTTCTGGATGTCGAACTCGTCGAGCAGCAGCGTATTGCCCACCTTGTGCACCACCATGCTGATGGCGCTCTGGGCACTGTAAGGCAGCTTCAGCAGCTGCTTGATATTCTCCGCGTCGCTCACCACGTCCACCTCGCCCACGCAGTCGGGAAACATCTGGCCCAACCGGAAACTGGCGAAGCCAGCGCTCTGGTACAGCGCTTGGTGCAATCCGTGGCTGCTGTGAGAGGTGGTCAACCAATTGAGGGGCGGCAGGTTTAGGTTCGTGTTGCACTCCAGCCGCTTGAAGTGCGCGGGCAGCGGGACGGGCGACAGCTTGATCACCGCCTGGCTCTTTACCACATCCAGCTCGTGGGGCCCTATGCTGCGACATGGTTCAATCTGAGGGGAAAATCACTAGTAAGTTATATCATTCGAATGTGCACAGTCTTACCTCTTCGTTCCTATCTTCCATGGTTGTGGTGGCTCATCGGTTCCTGGACAAATTCCAAAAAACCAGTGGAATATTCAAGAAACTTCGAGTATAATGTGTTATTGTTTTGCCGGCACAGCTGGCAGCGGCTGCCGTTGTACAACACTGCAGTGGTTCACGAGGCTGAGACGTCTAGGGGCGCAGACTGAACGCTCCCAAAAATGTTTGGTTCATCCCTATGTTGTTAAACTTTTTGTTTCCTTTGCTTCTAATTATTAACTTTTAAAACAAGTTTTTATGGTTTCAATGTAAATGTACAATTTAATGATTATTTTCATTGAAGCAACAAGTCTTTAATTTAAAAATCGGTAACCCCTTTTTCTACGCCTCTGCCGAGCTGTCAGCTGATTCTCATTGCACCTCCTTTCAACACTGGCCTCACTATTTTGTTTTCCTTCGCAAATAACCACAAACTGTCAGCATATTTACCCTAATTGGATTTAAAACTGACTTAAAAGCATGTCACTTTTTGTCCTCATAGCGCTCCTCAGCCTGCTGAACACAATCCTGCCGGACTTTATACGAAAATACGTGAGTGTCAGCCGTCCACTTTAAATCCGCCTAGATATACCATACCCCCTGCTCCACAGCTCAAAGTGTCACGTCTGTGGAGCGCCAAGAACTCATCGGATCTGAGGCAGCTGCAGAAGGAAGTCGACTCTGCCCGTGAGCAAGTGGACGAGGTACGCAATGCGGAGCATTCCGGCGAGTATGCTAGGACCATCAAAATTATGCGGGCCGAGCGAAAAGTTTCGGAGGCGGAGGCCAAGCTGAAGTCCGCTCGCGGCGTGGAAAACCTGATGCGCATGGGCATTGACACGGCTTCTTTCTATGTCTCCAAGGTGCTACTCTCCCTGATCACAGTCATCGTGAGCATCCGGAATCGCGGAACGCCTGTACTAGTAATCGATGAGAGCATAAGCTTGGCGCCGTTCACGGGGCTTCTCAGCTTTCCCACCGGCGTGGCCAATGCCATTTCTGTGCCCGCCTGGGCTTTTTCCTGCAACCTGACCTTCCGGCTCCTCTACAGATTGGTAAAAAACCGCGGGGCGTGAGCCAAACCGGAAATCTTCTTCATCTAGTTTAGCTTTTAAAAGGCGCCCGACACTTCAAACTATGTACTTTGTTATAGTTCGCTATGCTTAACACGCATCATCACTACATTGTAACGTCCCAATTTTGTAAGGTTAACACGCAAATTAAATGTATTTTCAAAGAGAAGATGAGTGGGCTGTAGCGGTATTTAAATAGCGCGGGCTAAGAATAGCGAACCCTTGCAGCACTACTCAGAAGACCAGTGTTGCAAAGCACTCGGCCTGTGTATGCGTGTCATTTTCCCCCGATTCCGATTTGTTTAGTGTTTTTGTTAGCCGAAAATGGACAAACTAAATGAAAATGCCCGCGAGCGGAAGCAGATCAAGCTGGGCGAGATCGATACAGGCCCTATTCTGGTGGCCCTGCTGCTGGGCTTCATTGCCGTTGGTGAGTAGGCCACGTGGATGGTTGACTTTTGGTCCCCGGGAGTCCCACTTGGACTTAAACATTAAATTCAATTACATTCTGCTTTCTAGCCATCTTTGTGATCCTGCGACGCCGCTCGGCTGGCCGCAAGGACTTCCTTCTCACCGGACTGAGTGAGTCCGGCAAAAGTGCCATTTTCATGCAGATGCTCCACGGCAAATTCCCGACCACCTTCACCTCCATTAAGGAAAATGTAGGTGACTACCAAGCAGGTAGCTCATCCGCTAGATTAGTGGACGTTCCCGGCCACTACAGGGTGCGTGACAAGTGCTTCGAGCTGTACAAGCACCGCGCCAAAGGCATTGTCTTCGTGGTGGACTCGGTTACGGTCCAGAAGGACATTCGCGATGTGGCCGAGTGAGTTTCTTAACCGTCTTACCGATTTCAAACCATGCTAACCCGACTATCTGGACAGCTCCCTGTATACAATTCTTGCGGACAGTGCCACTCAGCCGTGCTCCGTCCTAGTGCTCTGCAACAAGCAGGATCAGACCACGGCGAAGAGTGCCCAGGTTATCAAGAGTCTGCTGGAGAAGGAGCTGAACACAGTGCGAGACACCAGGAGCCGTAAGCTGCAGTCCGTGGGCGACGATGACGTTAATAAGGCTATCACCCTGGGTAAGCCGGGACGCGACTTTGAGTTCTCGCACATCGCACAGAACGTCCAGTTCGTGGAGGCCTCTGCCAAGGACTCGGAGTTGAATCCGCTCACCGATTGGCTGGCTCGCCTGCTGTGAGCAGCTCTCCTTCGTCTCATCCAGGACTGAAAATTAACTTGAATCCTAAACGAACGAATGCGGAACACAACAGATTGATATTTATTTATTTGCTTAGTTCATTGTCGCCTATGTATATGCCATGCCTATATGTATCGCCAGAATATGAATCCGAGCATTGTTCAAAACCATTTCCTCTACCTTTGCTTCCTTCCCACTTTCCCCGGCTATTTTTAGGTTATTATTCAAATTTTTATACCTGTTAGCATTTATTTTCTTCTAGATTTTTGATTAAGAATCATGTATCGAAACGATTTATAAAAGAAAACCAACTAAGATGCTTACGTGTGTAGATTAAATGGGACCTAATAATTCATTAGAGTAATATAAAATGGTTAATAAATGAAGCTAGCTTGGGAAAACCAAAGTTTGTATAACCCTTGGATCGGGGTTCAAATTTAAAATCGATCACAACGAAACAAAAAATAACATGAAGTTAAAAGTGTTGACAATTACAAATTTTTTTAATTTGGATAGTTCTTATATACATTTTTAAATCCATTGGTATATTTTGGTTTTCATCGGGCTTAATTTACAAATTCTGTTTAAAATAATATTTATGAGAGATTTTAAAATATTCTTTATGTTCATTTTAATGCATTTGAAATGGATTAATAAAATAACATATTTTTAAAGTATTTTATTGTACTATTTTCTTATAAAATACTTTTGTTTTAATATCAAGAAAAACAACATTTTAATATTATTTTACAGTAAAGTAAAGCGACCTCTGGCGACGATACACCACAACGCCGAAGCCATTATTTCTAAGGTTCCTATTTTGCGCAAAATACTGGGAAGGCGCCACTGCGCCAATCTTCGAAAATTTCCATCTTCTTATGAAAAATGATTTATTAAATAAATTATTTACAAAGTGTCATATTTATAAGTAATTAGTAAATTCAAGCTTTTAGGTATTTAGCAAATAAACTTTTACTATACTTTCTCGATCTAGATTCTAGAAACAATTCCTTAGCGACAACCAACGATTTTGTGTACAAAGTGTTATTTGTAATTCGCCCTACTATATGGGTAAACAAAAACGCTTGCTTTTCACCTAATTTATTATTAACTCCCTTTTGTCATAGTAATTCCCAAAAACCAAAGAATTCTGTTTGATATATGATTGAAATATAATATTTTCCTTACGTTTGAAGAGGCACAGCTGTGCTGCAAGTCCGTATAAAGTTAGACTTGTAGTATAAATACAAAAGCAGTTGGCAATCGGCATTCAGTTTCCGGCAAGGCCAACTGGCCTAAAAAAGGGATCATTGCTGGCCAAACGTTTGGCGCATGCGCAAGCTTTCAAACCTTTTTCGCGATTTGAGACCTTCCCTCCACTTCCACATCCACTGGAACGTTCGAAACAGCTGTCTCTGGCTCTGGCAGTCGATCAATCCCATGGATACGATCGGTGGAAGATCAAAAAGCCGCCTCGAAAATCAATGAGCGCTCTCGCCTGCCCTCGCCGGCTCGGTCTCCTCTGACTAGATAGAGTTTCTAGGCCTGGCTCGGTTCTAAGAATCGTGAGCTTTCATGATTTGCCGAATTTCTTGTGGAAGTGAGCTGGACGGATGTCCCTCTCCTAATGGCAGCTGGAGGTTGGCTGTTGGCTGTTGGTTCTGGCCAACTTCGTTGGTGGCATCCGCGCCGGATTGTTGATGGACCAAAGCAAAGCTGGGAATTTCGGGGAAAAGTGCGATTAAAACAAAGGCCAGTCTCGAATCGGCAAGTTGAGCATTCTGAGTGCTCAATGGGTTTGGCTAATCCAGAGCGCAGTTTCTGGTTAAGCTTGCCCCTTTAAGTTGGGTTTGTTTTTCGGTTGATACTATAAGCTCGAGTCCTTGAGATAAAAGCATAAAGTACTCGTGTTTAATTTAATTTAAAGTAAATATTTAGAACTTAAGCCACAGTAGCTGGTATTTTACCCAAAAGATAGCCACCCGTTCTGTCTGACTTCCTGTCCCCAAAAAATCGGACTCTGATTCGGTGTCAAGTGTACATTGGAAGCACGTGCTACACCCGAAAAATGAACGGCTGGCCTGAAAAAGTGTTCGAGAAATGCAAAGTGCAGCCAGAGCCAGACTTTTTACAGCTGTAGACAGGCGGATGGAGTGGGAGCCATATGTTGCAGACACGCTTTAGCCAAGCGGAAGGAGCCCCATCCCCAGCCGCATCCCGATCCCGATCTCGATCTGCGGGGCGTACACAGTAGCTGCAAATTATTCACGACTGATTAGGCAGAAAAACGCAACAGGCAAGTCGAAAAAAACATACGATATCCTCGCCGGGATCCGATTACCCCAAGAAATCTTTTTGGCCAGAGGTGAAGCAGAATTCACTGGAAGGCAGACGGACATTTTTGAGGTTAGATTGGGGGCTCTGCATATACCATATATGGTGGATATCGAATTACGATCGCTGCGCCGACCGTTAGTTGGCCAAAAAGACAGAAGACCAGCACAAAAATGGAACTTGGCTTGGCCAATAAATCTCCGATTTTCAGAAAGTCTTTACATTCGATTTATGGGCACACTCCCTGATATTTTAATAAGCCCGCTCGCAATTACACGCCGCGGTACGAGAAAATGTGCCTCTTGCCATACGCAACACCATGCCGACAGGCGGCAGATGCAGCAGGCGCCCATTAAACTTTTATGTACACAGGCGCGACGTTTTGTGGGTTTTCACGCGGAGAGTGCGAACCAAACCAAACCGAACGTACCCCATCGCTCGCCATGCACATATGCAATTTATTTTAACACATCGTTAAAGCTCAAAAAATAAATCTTGACGCGCCGGACACTGCAATTATCACCTCTGCATAATCAGCACTGCCGGACGGACGGACGGACGGTCGGACGGACGGAAGAGGAGTCAACAAGGTGAGCACATCGAACATCGAGAGCAACTTATGCCCCCGGGTGGAGCTGCTCCTCCGACAGCTGGTTGCAGCCCAGGTTAGCTTTCATTTTTCGGTAACAGGAGCGGGGCTACATCGAGGTACTGGAAAAAATTAGTGGGATTATTTTAAATTGGGGCTTGGTCGAACCTGGCTTATGTAGACTACTATTTCTGGTATTTAATCATCTGTTCATTAGTAGGTATCTAAAGTTTCCAAACTTCAACAGTCATTTATTCTACATATACCGAAGTAGAGAACTTTTCTCTGGCGCAAGTCATGGATTTGGGCACCACTGTTTGAAACCAAATGTGTCCGTTGTGGGCTTCAAACTTAATTTCCTGCTTTATGAGGTAGATACACCATTTAGATTTTGAAATATTATTTTAGCTAGTTTAAAACCTACCAAGATCCATAGTTTTCTCTGGTAGAGAAGGCCAAACAAGTGCCCTTTTTAGACCCAATTTTCTTGCCGTGTGGCGGAGCATCCGCCCAGCCCACGCGGCCTTAGCCGGGCTCCCTGGCAGCCCCATAATGGCAGCCCATTTAGCACCTTGTTGACGCGGCATCTAATTAAATGGTGCGAGACAAGGAGACCGGCCCAACGGAGCCCGGGCCCAGCTCGGTTTCAAGTTGGGCCCCTTTCAGCTAATATCGACTGCAATTTCCATGTAATGCCAAATTGTTGCGCCTTGTTGTTTGGGCTATCGCGATGGCAATGGGTGTGGGAATGGAGAGGATGGGAGGATGGGAGGATGGTGCTGGCGGTGATGATGATGATGAGTGCGATAATGTCGGACACTTGACGCCGGAGTCGTCGGCTGTCATCAGCGGGAATTGGCCCTGGGCCATGGCTTTCAACAACTGCAACACTTTCTCATCACACCTCGGGCTCCAGCGAGTGCGAGTGCGATGAGGCATTGATGATTATTTTTGATTTCTGTGCATACATTTCTTGATTAATTATAATGCCCACCGACATTTCTTTGGGGGGACCCACCACCAGCGGCAGCTGCGAAATCTGCCCGGCAAATTGGAGCTCTTGCTTTGCCATAAACGTTTTCTCATGACACGAAGCCGGTGCCCAGGGATAATTATGGGTATACTCGGCCATTCCCCGTACTCCCAATCTCGATTTCGATCCGGATTCGGGCTCAATGCGTGCAGCGTAGCCAGTAGCCGCTGGAATCCCTGCAGCAATCCAGCTTTCAAGCTTCGTGTCAATTGCACATCACGCGCTATTTCATTATGTTTATTTTTAAGGGAAATTATTTTTAAACGCAATAATTTGTTGCGCCGCCAAAATTAGCGTGGCTAAGGGAATTTCTGCAGTGCCCCCCATACTTTAGTCCCAACGGATGACGGGTTCTGGCCGGTGTGGTAAATTTAGACATTTCTCAAGGTTGGCATTATCCGCAATGAAAAAGAAAGCTGCTACGGTTGGCTAATTGCGGCTCTTCGCTGGGGGTAGGAATTTCTGGAGATTTTGGGAATTCAAGAGGGAATTACTTGTTGCTGATCGGACTTGTATTTATTAATGGATTTTTTATTAAAATATCAAGAACACCATTTTACAGAGTGCAACATTTGTATTACCTTTTTAACTTTTGCTTTATATTCAGCTACAAGGCCCTTGTATTACCATATGGTTTCTCATATTGTAAACTTTGTGTAAATGTTAATTAAATAAGTAAAATTCCCCATTCAAAAAAGAAGCGCAAGACATGTACAATTGCATAAAACCCCCATGTCCTGAGTATATTTCCATTTCTAACGTATTCAATTTGTAACCATTTAATGCAAATTTGTTTCACTGAAAAGAACACTTTTTAAAAATATACCCTAGCGGGGATTTTACTGAACTAGGTAACAGTGTTTAACTTTAGATAATACAAGTCATATTCATTTATTTAATTAAATAAGATATGTTAGGAAAATATCACATTGTCTTTATTTAATTATTATATATTCTTTTACTTCCACTGAATATGTATAATAATGATTTATTATACTACAACATAATTATTAATTATATATTATCGACTTATTTCTATTAGAAATCCACGTGCCTAAACAAATCCTCATCAATGACTTAAATTTTTTTCAGAACCATCTCAGCATCATCGAAAGTGTCCATTAGGCCTTCGCAAGAGGCAAGTACGACTTCGTCATCATCTAAATGCAAATACGAAGCAAATTCACTTAACAGCTAGGGACAGACCAAAGAGGGGAAGTGTGGTTTTGGGCGGCTTGGGGGAGGCGGGTGCTGGTTCTGGGCCAAAAACACAGCTTACAACGCCGACTCAGCGTTGCGGCACGCTACTGCTATCAAAGAATTTTGCCTTTGGCAAATTAATCACTGAAACAGGGCCAAAAAGGGGCAGTCGAGACGAGGTTACGTTTGGCTGTCCAAAGCGCCGGCTAAAATATACATAATAGCTGGAGGGACAGTGGCGTGTTACAAGGGGGAATTTTGATTGATCAACAAAGTTAACATAAATGTATTTATGAAAAATATAATTAAATAATATATTACATGATAAAATATTTACTGTAACATGAAGTGAATTATTAAGAATGCTTGTCATTATGCCTAAAAAAAGAGCGTACACTATTATTTTTAGAAATATTCAAAAATTCACAAACAAATCTGTTAAATTCAATTTACTTATTATATTTTGTTGAATTTTTTTTCAGAAAAGAACTTGTGTCTAATTCAAACAATTAACATATATATGTAATATATATTTATATATAAATATAATGCATTATTTTCTTAGCATAATATGGGGATATAAATTTATAAAAAATTTGGGTACTATGTTCTAATGTTCTAAAGACTAAAGCTTATTCTTAAGAATATCGAAATAAAAAAATTTAAGAATTAAAACAGGTAAATATATAGTAAGATGTATATATTTGTCTTAAATGCATTTAGTAGCTCCCCCCTTAGTCATCTACCAAATCGAAGAACCGCCCCTGACCCCTGCTTCTCGTTGTGTTTGTGCAGCGGTCACACTTTTGGTTTTCTATAATTTGAGTTTCGGAACGAGGCTTGGTCGGTGGGCCGGTGTGTTGACTTCGCCCCGATCTATAAGCCCTACCGCTTTAGCTCGGCTCAGAACCCCTTTTCGGCTGCTCCGCCAGTCGAAAAAAAGAAGAAAAAAACATGCGCGGTCAGTCGTGTGCGGCGTAAGGCAACCAAATGTATCGAAATGCAACCGACCGATATAATTGCGTTTTTTCGTGGATCTGCGCCAGTATTCGTTCGTATTCACTGGGATATGGCAGAGTACTACCCATACCCATACCCCTACCCGTACGAACAGATTCGAGTGTATTCACATCGACTCACTCACATGGTTGGCCGAGCGACACGCGCAGCGGCCTTTTCGTATGTAAAGCACATGATTTTCCAATTGGAAAATTAGTCGTGTGTGCCGGGTGATAAGAAGGGGGATGGGGGCTGTCAGCAGGGGTGGCCAGGGGGTGCTCCATTCGGTAGCGCACGCGTGGGCAAGGCAGCCAGCCCAGCATAAAGGAGGCCGGCTAGCGAGGCGCAACCGAAAACCAAGCCATGGAAACGGGCTTAATGCCTGAGTAATTATAGACAGCCGTTCGCCAAAAATCGCATAAGCCAGCAGATAATATTTGCCAAGGAGAACACACACATCACACATCCCAGATTCCCTTGCTGCGACCACACACGCGGTGGCTCTGACGAGTCCTAGTCCTTGGCTAATCGCACATTTTTGGAGCTGGCTAATTGGGGGCTGTGGTTGCAGCTTTTTCGCGTTGGCCAGATCCTTCGGCCATTCGCATGATTAATGCCACCGCAGCGACGTGTGAGTTCTGCGGCTGAAGAGTAGTCGTACACTGCGAAAAAGTATTTAAACATTCATTAACAAACCCTTTTTAATAGACTTAAATTCTGCCTAAGACAGAACAAGGTTCCTTTTATAGCTTGACCAGAAAACTTGGTATTAAAAGAATGTAAATTCTAAGGACTATGTTTTGTTGTTGGCTTTGTTTCTGTGCACAAACGACAACAAACATAAAACTGAAAACGAAATGCTTGCCCACCCAGGTGGTGGCCGTAACTCAGAGGGACGAGGCAATGAGCGCAGGTCGAACGCCAGCTACAGATACGCAGACAGATACAGCTGCGGAGACAGCAAGAGCGGACACAACAGGTACAGATACAGATACAGATACTGAGCACGATTGATGGACTTCACACGTCCACTGGTCGGGATGATGGCTATCTGTGGCTCACACGTAATCACCCGGGGATCGTGGCGCTGTGTGGGTCGCTCATCAGTCAAATTGGCCATTCGCCGTCGAAGCCACTATTCTCTTCTCCTTCGGCGACCTGAAAAAGGGACAAAATAACGATCTAAACGTCACGAGATCTAAATTATCATCAGGGCTGCAAAGGATTTATTTTTATTTTTGCGTGATTAAGTCATTTTACTTGAGGGGCTTGAGATTACAATCTGATCACTTAAGGGATTGTACTTTGCACACTTCGGTTTTTGGGGGAATATTTTTGAGAGTAATAGTCTGTCAGACAATTTGTACAAAATATTACGTATCAGTTTTAAGGGTAAAAACACACAAAGGTTAAAAGGCAGGTCACTGTATCCAGAGATGTTTTAGCAGAGGAGCCACCTCTTTCTCAAAAGGATCAACATATTAAGCATAAATAGGTAAAAATCCCAAAGAGCAGCCTTGTGTTCTGAATTTAATTCAAAGTAAATATGTTATATGAATTGTTTTCATAATTTACTTTTTTACGTCCTATAGAATTTTTAAGATCAAAAACCCCTCTCTGGTCTGTTGGCACTTTAACAAATTATGAGGCATTCAATGTCAGCATTCAGCAATTCCGGACTTCGGATTGGCATCCTACAGTTATCTCCGCCGATTTCCGTTTGCTTTGGCTGGGGTGCAGCATGACACTAATTAAGTCCTGAGTCTCGGAGGTCCCTCACCAAATTTCTCCCCAAAAAAAACGAAAAGTTCTGTGGCATGCGCATGATTTGTGTTCGTTTGTTTGGGGAGGATGCTTTTGGAAGTTTGCCGACTCCGGAGAATGCGTTTTCGGGGGTCTTCTCGTGTCATATTTGTTCGGTGAATATGTAAAAATCTGGACCGAGCTGGGGGCTGGGGCTCGCTTTGTTTGCCATTTGCCGCCATGGCTTATTCACTCGGTTGCAACTGTGAACGCCAAGTCTGACAGACCTTAATTCCTTTTTACGGTCATTTTAATATCCATCAAATCGCATCGCTGACTCGCAGCGCTCTACGCTCGTTGGCTTTCGTTGCTGTTTCGCTTATAGTACTGTCCCTGGGCTCGAACTCGTGCAGCGTTTAGCATTTCGCTCACTCGCTCCCACTTACTACTGCCATACCTACAATACGTCGATTTTTCATTCTGCCGATTTGTATGTGTCCGATGCGATGTGTTTTGCGGCTGTCAGTGGAGCGTTAATAGCGGCACGCTGTGTGTGTACTCAACTTGTACTTTCGGCGCCGAAAGCGAACTCACTGCCGGGGCCAGGGCTTACGTAAGACAGCTTGGATCCGGAGATGAATTTGTCGGAGATATGCATCTCTACCTGGGTATTGCGCTACATTTCAAATGGTTAACAACAAACTAGAACACAGAAATTGGAATTATTTTGACAGCAATAACATGTATCCAAAGGTTAAACATTTTGTTAAGACATCTGAAGAAGAACCCAATAATGTTAGATCGACTTTAATACTAACTTATGTGGGTTATATAAATTATACAATATAATATCCTGCAAGGATATTATGAATGCTAAAAAATGTCTATTTTAACCCATAAGAAATTCTGTGGTTAAGTGAAGTTTCCACCCAAAAAGTATGCTATGCCATATGCATCATTAGCTAATTTTTAATAAATCTTCTTGTGACAATTCAATTAAAGCTATTACATATTAAATGCTAATTAAATAATTCAAAGGTTTGTTTAATTATAGAGAGCTGGTGGGTAATTTATGGCTAGTTTTTAGGAAAAGTGGTGGTCAGTGGCCGGTTTTATGCCCACGATGGTCACGCCGTAGTGAAAAAAGCAAAATTCCTGAGCCAGGTAAGCCTCGTTTATTTACGGCATTTAACACGATCTCCGCGTGCTTCTGTGCTGTTTCGGCCACGATTGAGTGCCAGCCAGTCCGGGTACGAGTGTGAGTAGTAGTATGAGTCCCAGTATGAGTCCGAGTATGAGTACTAGTGCGAGTACAATTGCCCAAATGGTAGTCGAGCGTGAAGGACGTACGCGCCACAAATTTGGTGGCCCAAAGCCACAAGCCGCCCAAATCGGTGGGCATAAAACGCATTTGGCTTACAGCGTGTGGTTAATGTCTGATTCGGCTCTAAGGTCTTGGGTTCACACCAAGTATGACCAATGAATATTGATGAGCGGGGGGGGGAGTGTTAAAATTTAGGCAGTTTTGTTAGGTAATTTTTGGACTAATGTTTAGTGACGAATGCATCAATCTCGAGGTTTCTGTGTTATAATTTTTGTTATTTAATTACTAATATCTCAAATTTACTTTAGTTTGTATTTTCATATGTTGGAGTTTAAGAGTGAGAGATTAAACGTAATAAATTATCATAAATAATTATAGTGATTATTTATTAATCGAAATTGCTAGTTAAACAGATAGTAATATTTCCTATTTCAATCAAATTTATTTAAATAATAATAATCCCCTAGCAATCTGTCTAATTAAAAGCTGAAATATTAAATATTTAAGCTTTGATTAAAATGATTCAATTCGGTACTCCCGTACCTTAATTGCCGATGCTTAAGTAATTATAGTTAGAAAATGTTCGGCATCAACGATTTTTTCCAATTATTACCTATTTTTAATGATCATTTTTTAAGTTCCAAAATTAGGTTAACAATTTCAGCTAGTTATTTACATTTATTCCTCTACTAAGCGTAGGACTTCATTTAATTACTTTTGCAAGCTTTGTTGGTTATTCTTTCCGTTATGAATATAACTTCTGGTATTTTTTGGCATGACTTGGCCGGCCAAAAACTTTGGAACCAACAAAGTTGCGGCATTCCCAGCCACCGATGGACATTCCCACACTGCAGAAGTATTTCACATCCGAAATGCAGCTGAAAAGAAACAGAAACGGCGGCGGTTGATAATGAATGAGCGAAGCGAAGCGAGAAACCAACAGAAATTAGCTACAGCTTGTGAAAATCGCTACAAATGCACTTGCGGTTTGGCATTTACGAGCCTCGAGGGCTTCAAAGGGCCAGATTCCGAGCCTCTCTAAAAAGTATTCCTCCTTCAAAGTCTCGAGCGTGTGTCCAGAGGTATTTCGCAACATTGCTGCCGGAGCCCAGACCCAGGCTATATGTATATGTGGTAATGTCTGGCCACCATGTGCACGGGCAAAATGTATGCAAATGAATGGAAAAACCGCGTCAAAGCAAAGCCGCCGACAAACCGCGCGGATGACGAGATGACGCCGTCGCCAAAAAACCTAAAAAAATAAAATACAGTAAAAATCCCAAAGGGCGGCCCCGACCATAGAAATACCCGGCACTTAGGTTGCTCTAAGTGTGGCATACTTTTTGCGGTTGAGTGGGAAAATCTCTAGGCAAAAACTAAATTATCTTTACATATATTGAAAGTCCGATGAGATGTATCGCCAAAATATCGAACTTATTATTATATGAAAAATATCTTATGCCAAATTTAGGTATAAAGATAAACAATTGCATTTAACTTAAATACATCTAAATGATCGAAAAATGCCCGATATACATTCTCATCCTCTTTATAAACCTTGTTATACTTGTTGATGGTCATATCGGATCAAACTAAATATCGATTTCTTGCAAATAAGTATATCTTGAAGAGTACTTAATATATGGGCAACTCTCTGAAAAGGTCAACCGCGGCAAAAACCACAAAATATGCTCTAAAATAAATATTTTTAACATAGTAACATTAGGAAATGTTCCAATGGATACAATTTGAAAGCCTTTATCATATTCTAAAACAAATTTAAAAAAAAAACAAATACCATAAAAAAGATCATGTTATGTTTTGATAAAAATCTCCAAAGCAGAGGAACTAAGCTTAGACTTTTGCTTTCTATCATCACTGGGAGATTTCAAAGAGTCAAAAGATACCACATTTATACTTCTCTGATTTACCTAAATAGTAAACAAGAAAGGAAGCTAACTTCGGCATGCCGAAGTTTAAATACCCTTGCAGTAAGTAAGAAGAAGAAGAAAAACCTTCAGACTTTTTCGTTTTCTCGGGTACTGACATAAGGTAAATGTTGCGAAAGAAAAATGTTGCGAACGAGAAATGTTGCCAGCGTAAAATGTTGCGAACGAATTTAATGAATTTATATATATATTCCTATGGCTGCTATATGATATAGTGGTCCGATTTGAATAAAATTAAAACCGAAATTCTGGAATAATACAACTTGTCTATGTCTCAAATTTTATGAAAATATGTGGAAAATTGGATTAGTTAGATTTTTTCCTCAAAATTTTCTGATCGGTCCAATGACAGCTATATGATATAGTTGTCCGATTTTGATCAAATTAAAACCGAAACTCAAGAATAATACAAAATGGCCATATCTCAAATTTTATTCAAATATTGT
>VNJV01009168.1:0-17702 GCA_008042635.1 Drosophila nikananu | reverse complement strand
TAAATAGCGACGAAGGAATCCAGGCACTGGAAGGAAAGGTTCCGGAGTTTTCCGCCAATTACATGAGTATAACATTTTACAATATAATATAATAAAATGTAACTTTTTAAATATTTTCTTATAGATCGAGGCATTTCGGAAAATGGTTGGTCCTGAAGGACTCGAAAAAAATCTAGAAAGATTTTTTTGTAGAGACCTAATTATGAGTATGAACTACGCGGGAGGACCGGGAAAAATTGGGCTAGAAACGTTTACCCACATAAACAAAGCGTTGTTTGGTACGTATTGCTTTATATGATATTATTTTAATTTATAACGTATTTTTTTTTACATTTTTAGAGGCGTCACGCATCGAGGGACGCAATTTTAAAGATTATGTCAAAACAGTGCGCGAGGCCTTCGGGAAGGCTAAAAACCGCTTTTATAAGGCCAAAGCAAAGAAAATAAAACTCGACAATGGAGTAGAGTAATCGATACTTTATAATTAATTTATTTCCTTATTATTCCTTATTTTTTTAGTTCTAAGTTTAGTTTTAATTTCTTTTTCATTTATTTTATTCTTTAAGTTAATTATAAGAATCGCCATGTTCCTTATAATAATAAGAATATAAAACAAGCTTATTTAAAAACATTTTTGAATATTTTATTTTGGGGTATTATTAATGAAAACAAGGATTTTAATATATTTTTTTTTTTTAACGAATTTTATGGTGAGCGCTCACGGTGAATTTCGTGGTGAGCCGAGCAGCGGCGGTTGCACCATGAATTACCCTACAGAGCGCTCACGGTGAATTTCATGGTGAGCCGAGCAGCGACGGTGGCATCATGAATTACCCCGGCCGCCCATGTATAAAAGCGAATTAGGGCTTTACATAAACGGGTATGCCCTACCCCATGAGCGGTGCTGTAGGAAAAGCACACAGGGTTCTTGGTGGCAAGTCCGACTGGGTAGTGTTGCGGCGGGGCGTGGCGGCACTCGTTCTGTCTACAGGCGATTAGAATTGATGTGGGTTACTAAGCAAACATGAAAGGCTATTACGTTAAGCGTTGCGTTACGTTGTGTGTGTTATGTGTTGTGTTACGTTAAAAGCAAAGAGGAGGTCCTTCCAAAAATAACCCCCCCTGTTCACAGCCTCCCCAGAGATATCACTTCGCTTTCGGGGGCCGCACCTTTGTCAGGGGTCCTAATTAAATATTTTGTCAGGTGACAGTCGTCGGTCGGACAGAAGTTAAGCTCAGGCTCAAATCTGGCTGAGAATGGAATTTTTATTGATTGATTGCTGAGGTCTTCTTCCACATATCTTAATTTGAAACTTAAATTCAAAAGGGTTTTGTAAAGATACCTCTGACTGATTTGTTAGTTAAAGGGAGTTAAAGGGTCTACAACTTCAACTTTATTAAAATGAAGATGTTAGCCTTAAAACCCTAATTTTATTCAACATACTTTTTTTTCATCTTCTTGCATCCCCGATTTGTTTTCCAAAATATCTCAATAACCCAAACCATATTTCTCTAATACATATACGCAATATACCACTGCCAAAAATCCCTTTACCCGACTTTAACCAGACAAAAAAATAAATATTAATTACACATTATTAATTTGCCAGCTTTGGGTCGTTGGGGAGGATATGAAAAATGATTTGTTTCCTTCAGTTTCCAGGCAAAGTGGTTCAGATATTATTTAAATGAATTGTTTTTAGCCACGAACAACAAAAACAAACCACAGTTTTTTTTTTTTTTTGTGCGTGCAAAAAGGGAAAAAAGTTGAATTTCTGCGTGGGCGCACAATATTCCGATGGGTTACAGGCATCGGAGATTCGGTGGCAACTCCTTTTTTCTGATCTGACCGGAGGCCTATCTCGATTATTGTTTAATACGCTGTCATTAATCAATTTGTTTGCCATTGTTTGGGGCAGTCGAGAGCGTGTGCCTGTGTGTGTGTCTTTTTGCCGCTGTTGTTGCCTGGCCAAATTAATTATGGCCCCAAAACTCGGTTCTGGCCTGATAAGCAGCAGCGGAATGAATGAAAACCAGTGCAGAATAGTGACAAATTTTTTTGGCTAGCATAATAAATGACTTTGTTTTTGCGGCCTCTCCATTGAAAATAATTGATTATGCCATAACAAAACTAGGTGATAGAAAGGAAAACCTTGCTGGAAGCCAGGGCTTTCGGGTCCACCTGCCCAGCTTTCTATTATCCTCGTTGCTCAGACAGGTGTGCAAAATAACTGACAAATATTTTACAGGTGTCACCTCTTCGCTGCTATTTGTTTGTCAATTATTATTATACTTATCAGGTTTACTCTCCAGTATATGGAAAGAAAAATATAACTAGTAGTTAAAAGTAAGGAATTCCATTGAAGTTAGAAAGGTTTATGAAAGGAAGAGCCACATATGCCATATATTACCGCATATTATTAAGTGTACTTTTTAATATTAATTTTTCTTTTTAATCAAACGTATGAATCTCTCATTTCTTATAAATAAATAAGATAAACATTTGTCTTAAGCCTACAAAAATGTGATTAAGTAACTTGAACTCTTAATGATGGGCTTATGCAGAATTAACTGTAAACCAATGTTTAATGTTAGATGAAGACAAAGGCTTCATTTATATAATTTTATTATTATTTTTCTTATTTTTCCATTGCAAAGGTATTCCTGAACCGCATTTAAAAGGCGGTACGTGGTCAGGTTGGAACGGAACGTTTTTCTTATGGGGCTCCCTTGTGGCAAGTGGGATAAAGTACGCTTCCTTGAATGCGTTCAGTCTTTCGGCTCCTGAAAATTCTTCACAGGTAGTTGGAAACCAACTTTTGAATTGTTTTAAAGCCCACTTAGGGGCGTAAAGCTGCGAGTATTAATAAAGAAACGTACTACTATAAATGATTTTTAATGGTTACTAAGTCACAAAAAGAGTAAACTTGATTGATTTTAAAGTTTTTAGCATTTATTCGGTACATTTTGGATGATCGATTAAGTCACAATCCTATAGATCCTTAGTGCTTCTTGGCATTGGTCGGATCCTCAAAGTTCTTCTGTACAGTCTCAACGAGTTCCTTGATGATGCCATGTCTGCAGCAATTGTTCGGCCGTCTTAGCGGCCACGGAGCCTGTTCTTCCAAATAAGTTGGTTTGGCAAAATCCCTAATTTTATTAAAAAAAGGCTGGGAGTCATTGGGCTCCTCAAGGGTGATGCGGGCGGACATGACCACCTGAAAACAAGGTCAAGTTAGTTCGATCCTGCGAGTCCTGTGAATCCTGCGATCGCCGGGTGTATTAACTCACGGAGCACAGGGCGAAGAGAGCGATGAGAACGAAGATCACTGCAATCTTGACCATTTTTGGGTATATTCTGCTACTGCTGCTGGATGGGAGGACGTCGACTTGAGTACTGACTGAGCGTTGGAAAAGCTGTCCATAACGACACCTCGTTTTGCGTCGCAAGTGAGCCGCCTGCCTTATCGCCGGCACTTCGCGAAGTCAGCCTGGATTGACCCGAGTTCTTTTTATAGGTTGCACTTTCCCTGGGATGTAAGAACGGCTTTGTTTTCTTTTCGAATTTTAATCTGACAAGAGTACTTTTATAGCACCGTTCCATGGCTTGAGTGTGGGGTGTGTGTATATATACGAACACGATCCCACTTCGGTAAAACGAACTGCTGTACGTAAACAATTTAGCTGAAGTTCGAACGGAAACCTTGCTATCCTACTAAGTTTTTTGTTTTACGGTATTATATTCTTAAAAATTTTATTTTACAAGATACTGTCATTCGAAGAGTCTGGAGGTGAGGGTTATTGCTGTCTCTGCTCTGAATATCTTACACGGAGATCCAAATATTAAGGTTGACATCTTGTTTACATTAATATAACAAGGCAAAAGGTTAATAATACAAAAAAAAAACAATGACAGTACATTTTATTTACCAGGAAAGAAGATTAAAGCATTCAATTGAACCCTGGACAAATTTAAACTTGATAAGCAAATATAAAAACAAGCCAATAAACTCTACCCACAATTTATATACAACAAGAGTTGCTTAATGGATGGGGGACAATTACGTTTCAAACTTCAAAGATTAAAAACTTAAAATATACAAATCTAATTTAAATTATATAGTGAACATCCAGTTTTATAAGGATATCAGAAATCACCGCTTTGTTGTTTACTTTAAGTGACCATTAAAAACTAGACTAATTTAGTGAAAGGAAAACAAAGATATGAACCTACAACCAAGAATTGATCCATTTCAGATAAATACCACAAATTAAATGCAATGCTGCGTGATGCTCAACTAAATATATTTATATATCCATGGAGCAATATCCAAAACATTCTGCCATAAAATTAAGTATTTATGTTGTTCATCATCCATAACCTACGCACTTCTTGGTTCGAAGAGCGACCTATGCACATTTGAAATGCAAATATTTACATCAATTAAAGCGCTTTATTTGCGCATTGGATGGACGACGAATGTGAACGGGAACGTAACTCAATTAAATGCGCTCGCACCGAAGTGCATCAATTACCCGGAGAGTCCTTGAGAGCCGGTTCTGTGTGTTCTATTTCTTTTTACGGTATTTGCCCGGCTCGTTTGATTTCACTTATGTGTTTACCTCAAAGGCACTTGATAGATGCAAATCGGCAGAGGAGTGGAGGTATCCAACGGATACACAAGTGTGCAGGCCAAGACTTATTTTTTGAACATTTACAAATTGCGCAATGTCTCAATGGCTGTAATAAATTATTTATGTTATTGCGGCGATGTCAATAAAGACATAAGTGCGCACAATCAAAAGCGAAACGCCAAGCGGATTGACACCCCGGAGGGGGTATCGAATTGCTCGCCGGATCGGGCAATTACTATATGCTATAATGCCAGCTGCTGGAACAACAACAATAACAGCCGTAAAAGCGCAGTCCAAGTGCAGGTCATAAAAATGGAAGTAACAAAGCACACAAAAGGCCGAAAAAAAAAAAGAAACCCCATTTGACACCGAAATCAAATTAACATACAAAACTTACACATTCCGCATTACAACGAAGCTTTTTGTAACCGAACACAGAAAACCACACAGAAAATTGAGTTGGAGCCGGGTAAAAAAATCCAAAAATCTCTGCTGGACGTCCGAGACCTGTCATATAACACTTGTTGTTGGGCATTTTCTTGCCCGCCCAGAAAACACACACAAATTGCTTGTATTTCCTAGCTTTTCATTTTATTTTTATGTTTTATATATTTTTTATAAAGATTGTTGTAGCTTGAGGCATGTGGCATTGGAGACTGCTAGTGCATTCCAGCAGGTGTTGCATTTACCTAACACTTATTATATGCTATTTCATAGAGATATTTTGAATAATTAAATAATATCAAATTTAGAAAAAAAATTTGCAGCTATTTTCACTTTTCTTTGGAAAATATTGCCATTCTTCTTTAATGAGAATTTCATCCCCCATCACACACATATGACATTTAAAAGTCAACGTAATGCCAGCATATTAAAACCCCTTCAAGGACCTTCTCCAGTGCCACTCAAACTGTAATTAAAGCCAACGCTGTGCCTGGACTCCTTTTCCTTGCAGACCCAACAATGGAAGTTTAATTCCGGGGCACAATCATATTCACTTTTTTTTATTTTTGAGCCCGAACATGGATAATAAATATGTCGCAGACACTTGAGGCAGGCAGCCTCTCGCATTTGTGCCGCACAGAGACTCCAAGTGGAAACCACCCCGTGCAACCACTACCCTTGCATCGATGCAGGTCCTTGAAACGCGTACGAGGCCTGCACTCTCAATTATGTCTTAATTCGTATCTAATGGATATTTTCTGTGTGAATTTTCATGATTAATCGCCGCCCGAGGGAGCGAAGGGGACAGTGGCTGCACTGAAATAAAATTAAGGGTGTACAGCTTAAAAGAATTGCTTCTGAAATGTGGAATGGAAAGCGTTGGCTTAATACCAATTTCTTTTACTAAACTTTCTTATGGTTATAAAAAAATAAAATACACATACAAATAATTTTAGACAAATTCGATAGCAGATTAGTTTATAAATACCCCAATACCCCAATACACCAAGTCAATGCTTTTTAAACATACATTAGAGGTTGGTGTCGCATTATGCCAGGATGCTCAAACACTTAAATTCAAATACAAAATATTTCAAAAATAATACAAAAAATTCCCCAAAGTTTGTTAAAATAAATCAATTGTACATAACATTCCAAGTAATTTTCTCCCAGTGTAGCCCGAAGGGTGGTTTCAAAGACTGCAGTTGTTCACACATGTTCGCAAAAAGAGTGCAAAACCTGGGGAAGCTTCCACTGAGGTGGTAATGGGGTTCGCACAATGGTATAACTCCACTCCCCCCAAAGGCTACCCCCGCCCCCACTGATTTCCTTTTTTTGAAAATCTGCAAGGGCGGCGGGGGAAATTTGCAATTGCTGGGGTGTGGCAGCGGGCATTAACGGCATATGCAGGTTGTATTTCTGTGTGCGTAGTCGCCGACGACGATGGCGACGTGTTGCAACTTCCGGTGACGTCGCAAAAAGCGATTACGCGGCATTTGTGGCAGCAGCAAACCGGCGACGGTTTTTGCAAACATTTTCCAAGAATGCAACCGCATTGGGAACCCGCTCTTGCCCCCGCCCCAAAACCCATTTTCCTTTTTTGGATTGTAAACAAAAAGCATCTGAAATGCAATTCTTTGATGTTGCACTGGCGCCATCTATCCCCATTTAGGCGAACTAGTTAAGCGAGAGAGAGAGAGAGTGAGAGAAATAGAGGAGAGAGTAATAGATAAATGTTTCCCGAGCGGAGAGAGTGCGGAAAAACTATCTATATTCCATGCACTTTTATCTCAGAGAGAGAGAAAGAGTGCCACCTTTCGGATATTCCTCTCTGTTTATCTTTGACTGCTGCATTGCATTTGTTATTGTTTTTGTTATTGTTGTACCTGCATTGACGACCGCTCCCAAAAAATCAAATCAGATTTACATGTCGGTTTTTTTTTTATTTATTTACCTTAGCTGAGCCTCGCATCTGATAAGACTCCTCGAGCAATGAACCTCTTGGCGGCGAGCGGTTCTAATTGGGCTCGGGCCAAGGCTAATTAGTCGTGGGCAGCGGAAGTGTACTTGGAGATTAATGGATATTGGCCTAGAATATTATGAAAAATGTTTGTGAAAGCTACTACTGATTTTTTTTAATATTCAATTATGATAATATTGTTAAATTTAAGAAGAAAGTAAAGGCAGTTAGGCATGTCATAAGCTTTAAATACATTAGACAAGAACTCATTTGAATTTCCTTATTCACAATCCTTAATTTCCCTTAAACTCCTCAGGTTCACCCACGTATATTTCCCGATTAGCACACCTGTGAGTGCCTTATGCGGCAGCACAACACAGAAATTGTCAAATGACTTTGGCCCACAAACAAATATTAAAAACAAAAAAAAAAGAGAATAATGAAAAGCATTCAAAACCCACGGGTCTCATTTCCACTGGTTAGTCGAGTTCCAAACCCCCTTATCTGACTCAATGAGAATCCAATTTGAGTCTCACTCGGAGAGCATCGTTTTGCCGGCTGTCAGATAAATACCACCCACTCTCTCTCTCTCACTCGCTCTTTTTTCCGACCATATGATTTTTGCACACAAGCCGAAGCTGCGTTCGTCTCCCGAGGTCTGGCATTCGTATTGGTTTGTGCTTCGGGTTTCTAGCGAGAGAGCAAAAACCTCTCCGTTCGCTCTCTGATTCTCCAAGTCTCCCTCTGGCGAACGGTGCGGCTGAGAAATGAGTAGCCGAAACAGTTATTTCGAAAATTTTCCAGCGAACGTACACGCGGCGGATGATTGTTGCGGAGCGACACCACCAGGAAAAGACTCCCAGAGCTGAGAAAACCTCCGAAATCAGTACGAAAACGTGAAGGAGTATGGACACGTTCTAGAGCGGCGGACCGTTAGACCGTTAGACCGTTTGGCAGCAGATTCGCGCGTGCAAATTCTCTCCTTGAACTTCTCCACCTCCGCGGTTCGTCTAGGCGTGTGCGGGGAACTTGTTTTGGGGGCGGGGCGTGCGGTTCAATCGCGGGCCGTCTATCGACAATCGTCAATCGGCGTACGTGTGTGTGCAGAATTAATGAATATACTCGCGCCGCTTCATCAATGAATAGAGACTACTCGCCGCCGCCAAATAGTAATTCCGAAGATAGCCCCTCAACGCGTGCTTTTGCGAGTCCACAAATTGTGTGTTTTTAACTCAACATTTTTTGTTTGACAACAAACAGTGCGTGCTCCAGCGAACTAGCGGGCCAGTTCTCAAAATTGGCAATTCAGTCAGGGTAAGTCATTCCATCTAGTGCCTAATATTGGAGTGTTAAGTGGTTAATTAAGCTAATAACACTACAAATTAATTCAGTTACATGTATCGCCACAACGTAGATCTTTTCTGGTGATTAACAAGCGAATATTGATTACATTCCCTTGAGATCTTAATTAGTTAGTTGCTTTCGTAGCATTATATAACGCAATTAGTTGATAGTAAGGAAAAATTATTAATAAGAATAAGTGCACATCAACTAACTAATTAATTAGTCAATTAAGTAAGGGGATATTATATTGGAATTTTTATTATAAAATGTGTTTCGAATTTAAATTTAGTTGTATATGTATTTTGGGGCTATATTAGGTCTATCACATTTACTTAAATAAATGAATTAATTAGTCATTATGCTGGACGAGTAATTTACGATTCCCTTAAAGCTCTCCAGCCTATTTTTAAGAAACATTGCGTAACTGTCTCGTGAATATTCCCAACTTATGATTAAATTTTGTCTTATTCAAGAGGGAATTAAGTTTAAAGCCCTGAAATTTGCCTTGACAGCAGCATGACATTCTTTTTTTTTCCTCCTCTGTTGTTTCAAGTTCGATCGATAAGTTTTATGAGTTTTCGTTGTGAAATTTTGAAATCATTAATTATGTCTCGTCCCGAGTTTCCGTCGCAGTCCCAGTCCCAGAGCCCAGAGTCTCTTTTGGGGCCTCCGTCTGGGGAACAGGTTTCGTTAGAGCGAAAAACTTAAAGAACTTTTGAGGTTTTGTGCAATTCCGAGAACTTGTTAGGTGCTGCCTGGACTCGTGTGTTGGCTTGCTGTGGGGCAGCTGCCTGCTGCTGCTTATGGAGATGTGAATCTTTATGAATGAACGAGTTGGGGCTCGGCTCCATTCGAATGTCTCCGGGCTTGTAGGCCTTCCTTGTTGACACTTTTGGGGAATGTTCCAAGTGGGAATGGGTTAGACGTGAGCTGGCATAGAGTCTTAGATGCTGGGATGCACCCCAGTTCGAGGAATTCGGAATGGGAATAGGAGTCTACGGTAGTTGGGGAGGGTTTCCAATGAAGCCGGCTGGGGGAGATTTTCTATTATTCCATTAAAGTTAACCCTAGTTTTAGCTAGCTCGCATTTTAACTATGTTATGTATTACACTTACATAATCCTAATGGTCCCAGAACTCTTTCCATTAAGTTGTAATGAGTGGTGTCCATTTGTTTGGCCCTCTGCCTGCTTTAAATCTTGGTAGTAAATGTGTCATACGGCTTTGTTCTTTGATTAAGAATAAAAATATGACATTGTTTTTAATATATTTCTATATTTCCTATATTTCTAAATTAAAAGTAAGTTAGTCATCAAAATGATGCTTATCTTTAATCTATTCCGAGAGCGACCTTCATTATCTCCCCTGAGAAGCACCTCAAAGCAAATCTTAAAGCAAACCCCGCCCCAAAAGCTCCCGGCTGCTGCCGGTTTATCAGTGCCCCCCAAAAAATCAAGCCAACGAAAATGCCAAGGCCAACCTGCATTAGCCAAAAACAGACAAGGGAGATGGGTGGGAGGCTCTAACTGGGTCTGAAACAGAAAACTTTTTAATTACCAACAGGAAAAAACATTTAAGATAACAGGCAGGTGAGCTGGCCGCCGTCTCTGTTAACATAAATTGAAAATATAGCAACTTTTAGGCCCGAGACTTTATATCTGCTGCGGATGTGTCTGCGGAGAGTCCAAAACCTTTTCTTCTCTCTCGCTGCACACTTCTTCAAAGGTATTTATGACTTTTGTAAATAAAAGAGAGGCGAAGGCGAGCTAGAAGAAAGAAGTGCGGCAGCTTTTAGCCAGCTCGCGCAGCTACGAATTTTACGGCTTAAATATTTTTTAGCCATTAGATAAACAAACAAGGGAGGTGGGTAGGTGGGCGAGAAAAAGAAACGAAAATATCTTTCAAGTACAATGTTAGGTAAATATAAACACAACTTTACGTCTTCGGCTCCCACTCTGCTTTTTACAACCGTCTTCTCCTCTCCACTGATGCTGCACTTCGGCGCTACTTTTTTGTTGTTGTTCTTCTTTTATTATTATTTTTTTTTTTTAGCTACTTAAAGCTTTTAGAGCAGCAGCAAAATGTAATATAAATTACATTAGCTAAGTGCCAGGCGGCAATTAAAACCAAAAAATACCCGAGAACTTTTCTCCTCCGCTGTTGTTGTTGATAATGTTGTTAATGATGTTGCGGCAGCATCTTCCCCATCGTCAGTAGCATCGTCATCAGTGGCATCATCGTCATTAGGAGCATCATTGCCGCCATTAGCAGCATCATTAGAACGTCAACTTAATCAAGGTTAAAAAGCATGTGGCGTGCCTGCCTCAAAAATCGGGAGAGCTCCCAAGATGCGGGCCCACTCACCGCGCTATATAAATTTATATAGACCCCATCGCCGGATTCCGATTCGTTTGATGCTGTAATTATTGACGCTGCCGCGATGATGATGTCTTCCTCCGATAGAAGTAAACAAAAGCATTTGGCGATGGCCCGCAATTTGGTAAGAATTTCCCCGTTTAATGCGATTAGGCCAAGTTGTGCAAGGGGATTGGGCAAATTATGTTGGCTAATATTGGGTAATATTTCCCTGGGGTTATAAGGAATGGTGTAATTCCAGCAGTGAGGCTGGAAAAACTAATTGAACTGTGAAAAATGAATGGGGAAAAATATGGATCCAGCAGTGATGACATAATAAAGAATGTTTCAATGAATGTGAATTAATGATTATTTCAAAATGAACTAAGAATTTGATATACTAAAAGCTGGAAATGAACTAAACAAGTGCTTATTTAATTTAACTGTCTATTTATTTATGTTCATATCACTGAACTTAACAACCAGTAAGACCCCCCATACCTTTGCCAATTGTGTAACCCCTATTTGCCTTTGCAAAATTGTTAATCTCACCACCATCACAATCATCATTTTATCGTGCAACCCCATCATCTTTTGCAAGCAGCATTCTGCTGCCTTGACATTTATTATACAAACAGAATACTTGAAACTCTAATAACGCCAGAGGAAAAATCACCCCAAATTACACGTCCGAAAACAAAAAAAACTTACCCGCAATGACCACCATTAGGCTTGGAATCAAAACATTTTTACAACCTCAATTATGTTGTTTAGGTTTTTTTTAAATTTTTTGCTGTTGTAAGCCAAAGTCAAAGTAATTTCTATTTTAATAACCAGACAACGTTGGGGTCCAAGGCAAGTCCATTAAAAATAAATATCTATATATTTCGCAATTAAATCCACGACAAACTGCAAATGAACCGAATCGAACTGCGAGAGAGAACCTGCCCCATTATATGGACATTATGTGCCTGCCCATAACTATCGGCTCAATCATAAATTTAATTAGCATAATTGACTCAGCTGGGAACGGATGTTCTTTTTCGATTTTGTAGTTTTACAAATTTCGCTCACGTAGCGGCAATTAAAATTGGGGCTGGCAGTCAGTTGGGAGCCATATGCCACGGGTATATTACTCCGAAATTGTTTCAAGATCAGTTATTAAGGGAAATGTGAGGGGAAAGGTGCGAGGAAAAGCTGGCAACTGCTGGCTTGAACGTGCCATTGACACCTTTTGATGGGGAGAAAATAAAGTTATTCAAAATGTTCATAAAATACTTGTAAAAATTTAAATAAGGGAAATGTATGTTATTCAGTAATTGTAGTCGTTTTAGATTCAATACTTTTCTATATATATAAATATACTCGTAAATAATCTCCCATTTTTGACCTATTTCCAAAATTCTCTCTAAGCTTTTGTATTGATATTTGCTTTGGCCCCCGGTTGATGAACC
Source organism: Drosophila nikananu (assembly GCA_008042635.1). NCBI lineage: Eukaryota > Metazoa > Arthropoda > Insecta > Diptera > Drosophilidae > Drosophila > Drosophila nikananu. The sequence continues at coordinate 5,511 of VNJV01009168.1, read as the reverse complement.
ATAGAAACCGAATTCCATTTTCCATTCTCATTTCCCGTGTCCCACAAATACTCCATGCGTCATTTGGCAAATGAGTTGAGTTGCCAGGCCTTATCTTTTGTTTACCTTTCGATAAGGCGCCATCACCTAGGGACCGACCGATAAGATATTGCCAGTTGGGGTACTTCTGGATCTATGCCTAGATAGAGGGTGTGACTTGGCTTCGATTTCTGTTTTTCTGATTCCCCCACAAAAGGTACTAAAGCTGGGAGCTGGGAGCTGTTGTGCAAGCTGCTGTCTGCCATGGAAATTGGTGGTTGGGAGGTGGAACTAATGGACTGTTTACTTATTTATGGGCACCGTGAACGTTGGTCAATATTTGTGGTTTTCCTGGGTGCCAGCGGGAACAAAGGCAACTCGCTCAGAGGAGGCAAAAGCTGACTTACTTACCCACTGTTCTTGTCTTTTGGTCACCACCCCAGCGGTGGTAGGGGCACATAATGTGGAAATAATTTATAGATAGGATAAGCACCCTCTATAAAGAAAGAATTCAAGAACTGATTGACAGTTCTTCAGGAGAAGTGTGAGTGCCACACAAAGGTGATGATTCAAAGACGTAAAAATAGTAGATAAAAGGCATTCCTTTGAGAATGTAAGAAAACATTAATATTATAAGAAAATGATTCATTATTCAATACCAAAGTTTAGTCCCCCAAATTAGCTACCAAAACTGATTAATGAACTCATATTGCTTAAGATAATCGTTGGGCTGATTTCGCATTAACTAAACTCACATGTTTTCGTATTTTTTCATGGCCAGTCTGGCCCAAGTTCCCCACTAAAAACATCTGTGCCGACTGTCAAAATGTAAACAATTCAGAAATGTATATAAATACATACCAGCTCTGAACAGTAAAAATCCATTAATATAATGTGAAACCATTTAATAGCTCAAGAAACTAGCATGACGACAAACAGAACATGATCCATAAAATCGAGATCGGGCGACGGACAGAGGCAGGCAATTTACGACAAATATGCAAAAATTAAAAGTTTGAAGAAACAGACACGACGAATGGAGATAGATGGATGGATATATGATGTTGTGGCCGCATCTATATATACAGTATATATACAGTATAGTTGACGCCCACAAAAAGCCTGAGGAATAAAGCAGAGCAAACGTCGGGGCTGTGTGTGTGTGTGCTGGGAAATAAATATGAAAATGGGCTGACAACAACAAATTTATATATATATTTACATTTTATTTTGTGTGGTGGCTCTTTTAAATTTATGGGTTTATTGATACTCCGGGCCAGGGCAGGGGAGGGGCTCCGAAAAATTTGCTTTATCAGCATGTCAGGCGGAGCAAGAAAAGCCCCAACCGCAATCTGTAAAAACGTTCTCAACAAAATGATTTAGTTTTCTATCTGTTGTACCTCTGTCAGCCCGGATTCTCATTCTCTCGCCCAGTGTTTTGAACAATTCTGCCTAGTCGAGCAAAAATATGTCAAAACAAATTGTCTGAACAGGCAGAGGAAAATATGTATGTGATAATGAAAACACGCTCCATTTTTATTTCAATTTTCTTAGCTTTGCGGATTTTAAAGGGGTATTTAGAGGAAAACTCATAATTCATTTGTATTTATATGCTTACTAATTGGTCTTCACAGCGGCCAGTTTGTTCTTGAAATGAAATTCCATTCCTTTCGAGCCATTTAGATGTGTCATTTTGCATTTTCTAGCAAATAAATTGCTAGATCGACACGCCCAGCTATAGAAGTTCAATGAACTTTGGCCTGGTTTCTCCGGAAAAGCACCTTCACCTGGCCAAACACTTGTGCGTAATCCTCCAGTTCGCACCATTTAGTGGCCATTTGATTTTGCATATCAATTAACGAGATTGAGCTGCCTCGGGGGCTGTATTTTCGGTCTATTCGGCTAAACAGAGTTGATGGCAGCGATACAACGATTAATTAAAGTCTCACAGGTCTTTGAATGGCTCGTTTAGGGTTTCGACCTTGCTGAAGCCTAGACAAAAAGATCATTAGTTAGAGAGCCTCGAATAAAACTGTTTGATTACCCATAATTATGGCTTACCGAACAGCCAGGGTAAACTTTTTGTCGCCCTCCGATTTTTGATGCCTTCATTAGGAGCCAGAACGAAATAGACAACCAGGCGGCGTGCCACACGGCGTATACATAATCGCATAATTAATTGCCATAAATGGTAATTGCGCATACGCCACGTTGTCAGAATTTATCCTTTTAATAAAAGGGGTTTCCACGCACACACTTCCTTCCTCTTTCCTATATATGTATAAGTCCTTTGTCCCGAAAGTTTTGCCAGTTAATTAAGCAAATATTTTCTGGTTCTTTTCGTGTTTACCCAGTTAATTTCTGTTAAGTTTCGTAGACATGTTCCCCTGTTTACTTATAAGCTAGTTTTGGCTGCGACAAATTAACTCGCCTCCATGTTAAAGTTCCTGCGGTTAAAGTTGGGCCCTGGGAAGTTCATCAACTTATTGGATTAGTCAGGTGTTTGCAGACGAATTAATGGGTTTATTAATGAAGCACTACACCCAGTGTAAGCGTGCTGAAGGGAACTTTAGTATAGGATAATAAGAACTTAAGGAAGAAAAGTTTTTCCATAGAATGCTTACAGACCAAGACTTTAATTATTATTTAATAATTTAAATACCCACCTAAATATCTCCCATTTAAATTTCAAGCTCTTAAATCGAGTTTTCATCTTTTGCACTTCCTCAATGAATCTTTAAATTTCATAATGTTACGAAAGTACAGCTCATACCAGGAAGCAAATCTCTGAAAATAACCACTACTTCAGTCCCATTTTTAGTCTTGTCTATGAGCTTCGACTATTGCATTGATTGCTTGGTTTTCGTTGTTGTTGCTGCTGTTGGTTTAACCCAAATAATTTTCGAGTCAAGCAAACAGAAAATCAACAAACAAACAAACAAACAAGCAAAACCCAGGCCAAGCAAACAAAATGAACAACAAATCAGCAAAAACTCGAATGTAAGTAAAATCAATAATAAGTTTCTAGTGCGAGGGGGAGAAGTGATGAAGCCTTCATATAGATGTCACCCCTTTCCGTGGCCATATTTATCTATCTATCGATAGACTCGGGAACCCTTTAAAGCAACCGAAAGCGAGTGAAACTTTTCCAATGCGAACTAATCGAACTGCTGTTTGCTTTTAATCAAGTTTCACAACATTTATCTCTAATGCTCGCTCATGTCGGGCTAATTAATGGGTTAAGGCGGTCGCCTTGCAGTTCATTTGAATATTTAACGACGTCTCCAAATGGGGCGTGGCCCCTCTGGGGGCGCCACCTGTCCAGCAAAATTATTAATCAATTATGCAAAGTTCTCTGGGGTAAGCAAGCTCCGTATCAGCTGTTGAAACATCTGAAATTCGTTGGACTCCTCCTCACCTTGACGGACGGAAAGAGCGGCAACAAAGTGAAGTCATTAGTTCGGGCCAAGCTTCAAAATCCGAATGGCATTTGGCGAAAACGAGTTTTTCGCTCTTTCTGAGCAATCGGCACGTAAATGTGAAGCGTAACAAAATGCTTCACAGGTAAATAATAAATAAATAAATATAAATGTGTGAGAAAAAACGGAAAGTCGAATGCAAATGCGACTTTAACTTTGTTGCTTGTTCGTTCGCCAGAAGGTTGTGAGAGAATCCGCATGATGTAATTTTTTTGGTGACTAACTAAAGTCAGGTTTACTTGTTTTAGAAATGAACCAATGGCTGTTATTTTCAAGCTGAGAAAGGAAATATATTAGAAATGTTGGAGTATAAATAATTAATATTTTTTGAAGCCTTAAGTATATTTATAGGACGATAGAAATAGTAGAGAAACCAATTTTATTATGATTATGTTTTAATATATTCTTTATTTTATTCTAAGAATAATTGTTTATCAATTTCTTAGCGTAAAATATTGTTTTCATGACAACTTTAAGCTAATTTCCCCTAGTGTACTTAGACCCTGCCATAAAGGCAATTAAAGCCAAAGCCAAAGGCGAACTTAAAGTGTCTCCGAAGTCAAGCATAAATGTGCTAAGAGATGGGAGTGTGGGCCCCTAGAAGTTAGAAGGAGTGAGAGACGCCCATGTACATACACTGCGCCATGTGAAATAAAATGCTAAAGTTATTCATTTTGCAAATAAGCAGAGTAAATATTTAATTAACAACTCTGCAGGCAAACAAAAGCCGGGGAGAGAGACACACACACACACAGTGCCCGGGTCTAAGGTTTCCTCCTCCTCGCCGACGAGGGTAATATAATATTTATTTATATGCCGCACAGCCAAAGTCACCTACAGAACGCGAGACGAGACGACAGCGGCGATGACGACGCCCTAGAAATTGCCGCAAATTTTATGTTTCTGTCTCACTTCCGCCGCTCTGCCCTCTCCCTCTATGTTACGTGTGTGAGTCAATGACATTTACGGGGGGGAAACGGAAGAAAAAACAAGAAACTTCCCAGTCGGACTTGCCACCAAGAACCCTGTGTGCTTTTCCTACAGCACCGCTCATGGGGTAGGGCATACCCGTTTATGTAAAGCCCTAATTCGCTTTTATACATGGGCGGCCGGGGTAATTCATGATGCCACCGTCGCTGCTCGGCTCACCATGAAATTCACCGTGAGCGCTCTGTAGGGTAATTCATGGTGCAACCGCCGCTGCTCGGCTCACCACGAAATTCACCGTGAGCGCTCACCATAAAATTCGTTAAAAAAATAAATAAAAATTCTTTTTTTTCATTAGTTTATAAACTTTATTTTTTCATATTATGTTATTGTAGTCAATAAATACAAAAAAATCTTTCCAGATTTTTGTCCAGTCCTTCAAGACCAACCATTATTGCTTATGCCCTCCAAATATGCAATAATTTTGACATTCATGGCCATCGAGGTTTCTAAAAAGGAAAATTAATTAGTTTCTGAATGCGGTGAAGCTTATTTTATGTACTTACTCTCCATTGCAGAAATTTGGGTTTTGAGATCCTCATCTTGCTTCGTCAACTTGCTTTCCATCGCCGACAATTGTTGTTTTAATTCCTAAACTTCCACTAGAAGCAGAATGTTAATATTATTTTAATTATTGTTTTTTTTTTAAAGAAATATATTGTCCGAAATTTGTATACTTACATGAGAGCTTCTCGCAGTAATGACATGGAGCAGGTTGGTCGAATAGAAATTTACGATCCATAGCTGAGAATTCAATGAATATAATTATTAAACAGGTAAACAAATAATTTAGGTTTTTAAGGTTCATCGCAAGGTGCTTAAGGTACCGTAACCCAGTTAGTTTTAAGGACAAAAATCCATCTAAATATATTTTATACAGACGCCCACGCATACTTTTACACAAGTGGACACACGGATACAGAAAAAAGGGGTTAAACACGAAAAACATTAAAAAGTGTTGAATTAATTAATATTAGTGATTGCTAATATTTAAGGCATATAGTTAGTTAGTCGTAGGTCATATAAA
>VNJV01009160.1:0-10287 GCA_008042635.1 Drosophila nikananu | reverse complement strand
TCAAACAATAGCGGTTCTTTCGGGTCCGGCAGACAGTTGAAATAGTAGGTCTTTTTCAGAACTTTATTACTGAAATATTCGTTATTATCGAAATGGAAGTCTAGGTCGAACTTGACTATGTCTTCCACATAAAGTTTGGATCGAACGTCGGACAAAAACTGTAGGTCAGATAAATATTTATTTTAGCAGCAAATATTTCTGATTTCGAATACATATTAGAACTGGTACAACTTACTGTCAAAATCTCTTCGTCATCCTTGGTTATCAACTCTGTGCAGGCGACCTTAAGTACGTTAAGCCAAAAATTTTTGACGTTTTCATTTGAATCGCCGTGGTTTTGTTTACGAAATGCACTTAGAAATTCAGTTTCAGCTTGGTGTTAGAAATGTGTAAAATGCGTGGGACTCACTCTAGGATCTTCTTGCGCTTCTCGTAGATGGCATTGTGGCGTTCCTCGTAATGCTTCTCCATCTTGTAGATGTCACGCTGCATAGTAACATCCAACTTAAGAGTCTCTAGGTAGAGTTGCTTCAGGTCTGTAATTGTCTTTCTCTCCTCGGCGGTGAAATTGGAGTCCTGCAGAGGCTCAAATTTTTAGACCCAAATTGCCGAGGATAACAGTTGTACTTACATTATCTTCCGGTTTTATGTATGAGATTATAGATTTCATCTTCTCCTCGAAACTTGCGAAGGTAGACTCCATTTTGTGGCTGCCCTCTGCGAAATTAAATGAAATGTTCACGTTTAAATTTCTTGTGATTTGTTATGTTTACGACTGACTCTCGGAGTGAGAATGTGGCAATGAGGCTGAGGTTAACAAAATCAACTAGCACAAACGACATGGCACACTTTGTTCAAACCTGGACCCTATAAATACCTGAAAATTTTCGATTGGTGTTGTAGCAAGCTCTTTGTGATTTTCAGATCATCAAATTTTGATAGATATGTATGTTGTGGGAACCCTCGAAAACTAATCCTCAAGTTTCGACATTAAAAAACAATTTGGAATACGTAAAATGAAATGTTTATTTGGCAGCTTTGTATATCTTGTAAGGACAGACCAATTGATGGTGAGGTTCTTCTGTGTGAGAAACAATTGTGAAAAATGTAAAAGGTGTAAACGTGTTTAGAAATTGTTGGTTCACTTGTCGGTGCCGTTGGAGGATTCTTCTTCCTCCTCGCCGTCGGAATCGTCATCGGTGTTTTCTGTTTCCGATTCGGAGCTGCTCTGGCAGTCAGCGATCTCGCCCGTAAAGAAGATCACTGCCTTGGGAATCACTCGCTCCTTCAGGTAGAAGCCCAGCTCGAAATCATTTTGAAGTATTGCCTGTGCAGAGTAAATGTGAGTTAGGTGTCCAGAAAACAAACCCCGGCGATCTCACGTTGATGTCGCAGAACTGGTCATCCTCGGGGTCCCCCGGCACAGAGGGAGGAGAAAAGAAGTTGAAGAATGAAGGGCTACTCGAGTCGCCTAAAAGAGTTAGTTTTAAGTATCTGGTACTTGGGTCAGTATCTCCGCTTACTACTATTCTCACAGCCCTTTGGCGTCTTCCAATTGATGGTGCATCCTTCGCACTTGTAGATCTCAGCACCGTCATACGAAAGCGGATCTTTCGGGTCCGGCAGGCAGTTCAGGAAATACGTCTTTTTCAGCACACTGTTAGTGAAGTATTCGTTCTTATCGAAGTGGAACTCGATGTCGAACTTAACTTCAGGATCATTATAAAGCCGGGATCGTACATCGACCAAGGTCTGTAAGAAATAGAAGGGGTATTAACAGCCCACAGTGTTCCCCTTTGATTTGAACTAAAGGAAACTATATGTGCAAGAGTTTCTTACTTTATTTAGCTTAATGTTCTAGAATGGCCAAGGGCGGATGTACTTACTGACAAAATCTTCTCGTCCTTCTTGCTGATGAACTCTGTGTACGAGGCTTTGAGCACCTTAAGCCAGAAAGTACTGACGTTATCATTAGGCGTAGAGTCGCCATGGGTTTGTTTCCGGAAATCCCTGGGAAATGTGGCTTGAGCTTGGGCTGAGAAACTAGTATAATAAGTTAGACTTACTCTAGAATCTTTCTGCGTTTCTCGAATATGATATTGTGGCGGTTCTCGTAACTCTTCTCCATATTGTAGATGTCTCGCTGCAGGGCCACATCCAAATTAATTGTGTCCAAGTAGAGCTTTTTCAGCTCGGTAATCGTCTTCCTTTCGTCATCGGTGAAAACCGTCTCCTAGGGATGGGTTGCACAGAGTGATTTGTATAAACTGCCAGGGATTGATAATGGATTCACCTACTTTAATTTCCGGCTTCACATACGGAACTGTAGATTTGATACGGACAGCGCCCCTCGGGCGCGTTGGCTCCATTTCTGGATGGGAAAGTATGAGAGATACACCTTCAAAACAAGAATGAAGTAGATCAAATTAAAAACTTTCTTGTGTAATTTTTTTTCTTGTCAATTTAAATAACTTGTATGATATGCACGCCTTGACTCTCGGCGTGAGAATGATATGATGTTTTCAGTACGTCAAATACCAGCAGCACTGATGTCAGGGCCCACTGCGCTTGACTGGGAAGTATCACCTAATCATACCCCATCGTTCATCATATTTATCTGGAAAACACTTTTTTAAACACGCACAACAAACTTTAATACTTTTTTTGTATAGGTATATAATTAATTTGCAAATAATTTTAAAGTATAATAAGGAAAAAACACACATGTTTGTTTTAATGTAATTCTTAAAGTGAATATTCGAGCTTTAGTATCTCGGGTAAGACTCACGAATAACCTAGTATTTTCATACTTTACAAAACTAATGATCAACTCATTAACCAACTTTTTGCCAAAAGGTAATCGTCTTACTCATATTGTTGGCGGCTTTAAAACCCCTTTCGCTTTATGCTGCCATTGAGATGCAGGCCATGTTTATTGGCAATTTAACGCCCATTTAATTCCTCTTTTTTCCTGTTTATATTTTTGGTTTCCCGTTCATTTTTTCTTCTTCTTCTTTTGGTTTCTTCAACTTTTCATTTGGCATGTAATTAAGTGTGGGCCAGATGTTCACGTGGGCGGTGGTGGGTGCTTAAGTGTATGCAAATCACGTGCTGAGTGCTGCCAAGGGTTCAGCCATCGCCTTCTGGCCCAAATGAGAGAGCAGGAGTATGTTAAATGGACCGAACTCGGTTCTTGGTGTCCTGCTTGTTGGGAATTCTACGAGCTTTCGGTTTGTCTTTTGTCGCGGGTTTTAATAAAGTGGGCCAGGCCAGGCTTAGTGCCATATGTCAGCCTGTGAGAAACAATGGAAAAACGAGTAAAACCGTTTCAAAATGAAATTATGAGTGGGACAGCCGCGCCGAGTGAAAAGTGTAAACAAATTTAGCCAAGCGGAAGTCCGGGAAAACACAAGCACACACACCCGTTAGGAGTAGTCCACAGAGAATGCACAGAGGTTGGAAAATGTGATGAAAGGCGAGATCGCATTGTTTACTCAGAAAATACACATGGTCCATGTCCAGTCTACGCGGGACAGGACATTCCCCTTCAAGGGCCCCCCTCAGTGTCCTCACATTTCATATTATTAAATTTTTTCCCTAAATACCGCTGGGAAATTAAAAAGAAATCATAACGCAAATATTGTAAGGCAGCCAGCCATCTGATGATGACTTCTTTGACTGGCCAATTTCCAGATTTATGGGATGTGTTCAGCTTTAAGCTCATTTCAAATATGTTCTTCATATAAAGGTTTAATGTGACTCACAGATTCCATTAAACAAAGTCAGATTAAAGATATTTAAAATGTGTTTAAAACGTTAAGTTTAGGTTCTTTTGCAGGTATTGCTTGGAAAGGTCCCGATTTAATGGTTTTTTAGAACGGCATTTAGATTATATTATAATATGTATATGTGAAAACATTTCATTCACTGATAGATTTAAAATGTTATATATTAAATATCTGTATATATTATATGTCCACGTCGGGTTTGCTTAATCTCTACGCATTGATAGCTAGCTTATCATTGGTAGGCCTCATATTAATATGAATCCTTGCGTTCCGGGTCATTCTAGATTTCTTATATTTATTTTAAATATTTTGTTTATCTTGTCTGGCGACACTTGTTCGCAGTGCACTGACTCTTTAAGTGCGAAGCCATTTAAGCTGTTCAGGCATTTGCAATTTACATTTCGGTCATTCAATTAGGAGGTGCATAAAATGTAGCTACATAAGTAATGGAGAGCAGCCTCATCATCATCGTCATCAGCAGCAGTGGGGATCGTGGCCATCACCCACGTGATTGCCGAGCGTCGGAGGTCGTCAGTGCCGGCAGCGTCAACATAGTTTGAATTTAATTAAAACCAAAATTAGTAAAACCCAGGGCAGCACGGTTCGGTCCGGAGCAGCCCGACCGGCCGGAGCAACAGTTACTTGGCGCAGGGATTAGAGCTCCTGCTGTTCCCGCAGCTCCTGCTGCTCCTGCGGCTCTTGCTGCTGCTGCTCCTTGCCTGGGAAAAGTGCATGTCTGCAGAAAATCGAATCAGCAGCTCAACAACCTCATCCCCACGAGTCCCACGACCTGGAGCCATCTACCTGGCTGTGAAGCTCGGCGCCGTGCCGAAATATCTGCAACAAAAGCATAAGATGTAGTGCAGCATTTGATGATGAAACGACGTGTTAATTAAGGTCATAATAATTCAACTTAAATTGAAAACTTGCCCGGTTGGCAACGTAACGCAGCCGCTTTATGGTTCCCATTCCCAGCTGCCACTCTGGCACGCTGCCACGCCCCCTTTTTGGGGACGAAGAAAGGGCAGCCTCAGCTTGCAGGCTAAGCTGATTGCAACAAATTATTTTGCACCTTGGTTGAACTTTCCTTGAGCTGCAGACAGCATGGCGTTGATAAACGAATTTTGTTAGTTTGCTTTGCTTATTTTAAATGGAACTAGGTGGTTGGGTGGCTGGGTGGTGCAAGGATTGGCCGGACGAACGGCGCTAGTGGGTGTCCAAGGGACAGGGGCCAATGTTGCCTTTGGTTTTGCATAAACCAGACAACGCATCTAATAAGTTGCAGCTGTCGGTTCCCAACCTTTCCCAGCACCAGTTGGTGAAAGAAGTTTAAAGTTTTTGCCGGGCTCCGCCTAATGCCTCAAAGTGCAGAGCTGTGTTTGCCATTAAATGTTATTAGTTAAATGATAATTAACAGTTGGAAAACTTGCGAAATATCTCCAACTAATTTGCATAGCCAACTAATTGGCTTAGAGGGTCATTGCTTTTGTATTTTCCCAGTGGTGGAATGTAAATGCCAGGTATCCTATTAATAATAGATCATTTAATTTTAATGAATATCTTTTTATGATGGTTACATAATATTAAGTGCTATGGCTAAGAGATTACCATTAGCATTTTCCTTTTAGTCCTTCGTTTTTGCTGTGTAAAATCGGGGGGAATGCTGGGTGTGGCGATGCTGCTCATAATTAACAGCCATACACCTGCAGTTTGTCTTCCCTGACATCCTAATTCGAATGCTATTCATAACCCTCACACACACACCCATATGTTCACGCAAGGAGCAGTGCAGATCCTTGCCAGCCGCAGGATAGTTTGGCAGCAGCTTCCTTGGCGCCCGCACCTCCGCACCTCCGTCCGGAAACTTTTTACTAATTTACATTCATTACACACATTTGCAATAAAACTAGAAACCCAACTCGTACACAAATTCAGGCACAGGAAGGATGCAAGTACATACATATATGTACTTGCACAACTACATTGACATTTTACATGCTTCATTAGCGTGTAAGCGCGGTAATAATGAAATTTCCTTATGGCTGCATTTCCACCTTGTGGGCGGCTTCTTGGCTCCTGGCCTTCCTCCTCCTCACCTGCATATTGATGCAAAGTTTTAGGGGGTGCAAAACTTGGGGCTACTGGGTAGCACTACGTCTCTGGCCGCAATTTATGTTGTTTTCTGGCACCTCGCCTCTTTAAGCAGGTTTAAGGTGCAACATCTCCTTCTCCCTTTTGGCCGCTGATTGCTCCACTCCGGAGGTACAGCTACAGCAACAGAAACAGACAATGACAATCGAAATTGCTGGGAATTTCGACAATCAAATCAGCCAACAAGACAAACACGAAAACATAAAGCGAAGACATACAAATTTGTCAGCAGTCAGTCAAAAATGAGCAACGGAAATGATGGCAGAGCTGGCGGAAACGGAACGCGACAAGGTGAATGGATGGCTGCTCCGCTGGGGCGGTGATCCGGCAACAATCTGGGGCTGGAGCTTGAGCTGTAGCCGGGGCCGATGTTGGTGGGAAATCAGCTGCACAGCTGATGCCTCTGCCACATGACCTCCCCGTGACTTTTGCCTGCCTGCTGAGCTGCTGTGCTGCTGGCTGAAATTAAAATTGCATTACGGGGCAAGGGCTGGGGCGGGCAACGTATTGGTTCAGATTTGGTTTGCCTTTCGCCTTGGATCGCCTCGTCTCGGTGTGCTGATGCCCTTGGTGCTGCACACAGAAAATCCAGAGTCAACAATCGATATTTTTTTATGTTATATATATATAACTATATCACGTCACAGATTAGCTGTGAGCAAAACTGCAAACTGGCCAAACTCAATGAGGAAATTTAATAGTTGTCCAATCTGTTGAAAACTTGGTAGAGTATAAGGGTTTTTTATTTGTTAAACAGAACCCTTATAGTTTGAACTTCAGGCATCTTTAATAGGATTTGCTTTAAATTTATTACAGTAGAAAGGATAAATCTTTATTTGGAGTTTCTCACATAAATAGAGAGCTTATATAAATAATTATTAAAGTTATAATTGGTTACTTTAGACTGTATAATTTTTTGTTAGGCTCTTCGAATGTGAAAGAATAGGAATTAATAATAAATTACATAAAGTTTTTAATAAGCGCTCTTAAATTTTCAATTTGTTTCTTGGTTGCTGATTTATTTTGTAGTAATTGCAGCAAATGGAAAGCCAAAGTTCTCATTTTTCTGCTCTCTGTACTCGCATATGCTCGTGTGCTAGTTCCATAAATATTTCAATATTTGTGCACATTTGAAGCTGCTTAGCCACGCCCATTGCCAACAGACCGGGAGGCAAGTCAGGCAGGAAATAGTTTAATTAAAATTCCTTTGGCAATGTCATTAAGGGCATTACATTTTGTAGATGCTGCTTTTGCTGCTAAAGGTATTTGGAGATGCCTGCCAGGACGAAGGACATTTCAATAAGACACGGAGCAGCAGCCAAGCCGGGCAGCCAAGGACCAATGAATTTCATTGTTTTCGCATGCAAATTTGCAATGTGCCAAGCCGAACACAAAGCGTGGGGAAAGTCACAAAATACAAAGCAGCAAACAAAAGTTAAACGGGGCGATCCTTTAAAGGGCCATAACGGCATGTAAATTCCTTCAGCACGCCCCATCGATATTGTTTCCCAACGTCGCCCGTCCCCAGCCTGCCAATGATGATGAGAGGCCCCGCTGAAAAGTGGAAAAACAAGGGCATAAAACCTAAATGCAAATAGCCAAAGGTTCGATGTAAAAAAACGTATACACAATGCATATAAAAGAGCAAATAAAAATGGTGAGAGAAAAGACCAACAACGACGGAATGAACAAAGAAACTCTGGGAAAACAACAAGATTAAAATGAAAACAATCATGACAATCAGGGACCGCAAATGTCAAATTAAATTATCAATAAATTCCCACCAAGGAGCCATGCCGGACGCAAATTCGTCCTTCTGCGACGGCACTGGCAATATCAAGTATACGCCACCGCCGCGCAGTACAGCATGACCATCACTCCACCCTGACCATCAGGCCGGACCATCAAGACCATCAGGACCAGTACGAAGAGCCGGAGCAGCACGAATGGACATCACCACCCCGCCATCGATGGAGGCGTTTGTAGCACATAATGAAATCATTTACAAAATGAAAGCAACAGCAGCAGAAGTGGCAGCAACCAAAGAGCACTGTAAAAAAAAAAAAAAAAGGGCCTGGTGTTAATCTCTTTTGAATAATAATAAGTGGAAACCTGAAATGCCAGTAATTTTTTACAAAATATATATAAATATATATAAATGGAAATTAATTGTAGGTATAGTTTTATTTGAATTTTTTGGTTCGTATAAAATGCTGTATGCCATAAAATATTAATTAAAAGACAATTGTCATATTTTTAATATGGGCTCTTTTTAACAAGCTTTCATTGTTGTTATTCTTTCTTTATACATATGTTTGTAACACCTAAAACATCTACTAACGTTTATACATACAATTACCTCGTTATTTTAGTTTAAATACAAAAGGTAATATTTTATCAAACATTTTTTTTAACTGCATCGATTGAGACAGTAGCGTATTTAGAGTAATTTCGCCTTGTGGGTCGTGTGGGATGTCGTTCCTCTTACGAATGCCCGATGACCATTGTCCAATGTACATTGCCCGTATCCGTGGCATTCCGGCGCACTCGTCACTGGGGCGAAAAACAGAAAACTTTGCACGCCATTGAGCTGACGGCGCTCTGGCAGGGGGAAAAAGAAAGGCACACTTGCAAATCATAAAACAACAGACGCGGAGAAAATGTTTTTTAAATCTTCATAAATATTCATTATGGCAGCGAGTGCTCGCCTGGACTGGAGTGGGCCATGGCAAATAGTTTGGGGGCAGCCAACACACTGGGCCTTGGCCACGGCCATTGGACACTGGACCCTGGACACAAGACACTGGGCACAGGACGCTGGTCCGCTGGACTGGCCAGTCCCGACCACTGTGGGCGGTAAGACTCGTTTTCGCAGATGGCGGTACAAGAAGTTTGCCAGAAAACAAAAACAGAAACGGCCAAAATAACAATAAACTGGCTCGAGGAGCGTAAGTAAGGAAAAGAAAATGAATTGAGGGCGCATCTCAAGTGTGTGGCGGCCTTGAAGCGTGAAGATGAGTCCCAAACCCAGGCCCGAGCTCGACTCCGACGCCGACAGTTCATGTCCAAAATGGCCAAGATGTCCGAAATGGGCAATGGAACAGAACCAGACAAAAAAAAAAGCAAGCAACTATAAATAACAAGTAACACCGCAGGACAGAACGGGAGATGGCAGAAACACAAAGCTGTCAATTAGCAGAGCGCCTTACTTAATTTTTGAAAATTTTCTTGGGGGAGCAACGTGGTAAAAACTCAACTTCAAAATATCAATGAAATCAATTAAATCGGAAAATATGTCCAAAGATAATTATGAGTCAAGAAAGGAAGCTATGATAATGAAGGGGTTGCCCTTTTAAAATGAGGAAAATGTTTTTTTAACTTTATTGTGCTTCTTTTATAAAGATTTAAATAGAGAAGATTTAAGAGAGAAGTTTATGGTTAATTAAAAATCAACAACCTTGGCATTAATTTAAAATAATATTTAATATTTTTATTTCTAAGAAAGCTAGCAAATTTTTGTAACTGTTAAATAGTATTAAAAAATAAAAGAAAAAAAATTGTTAATTATGATTAAAGAGAAAATTGCCTTTGATGTTAAGACTTAAAGGGAAATATATACAAAACGTTCATTTAAATCAAAGCCAAGCTTTGAATAGCTTTAAGCTTTTTATTCCTAATGGGATATTTTGTGGCAGAGCCTTTTCAAAAGAGAAATTATAACATTTTAGCAATATTTTAAGGTCTAGCAAATATGGGTTTAAATTTGATTACAAATTTTTATATAAATTATGTAATGGTCCTGATAGCAACAAGGAAAATTAATTTTTTCTCTGTGTTTTTACCTTATTTTATTATTTAACATAAGAAACATAATAAATTACAAAAAAATCGGGTTAAAAATAATTTAAGGCGGATCAGCATTAAACCTTACTGATGATTCTATCCACTAATTAATACCAACAATCTGATAATAATATCTGAATCATAATACTAACATTAAAATAAAGCCTACTATAATATTAAATTCAATATATATACCTAAATATACTATAATATATATATAATATATAATATATATATACCTAAATAAGGGTCTTATAAATCAAGACCTAATTTTGTACAAATATTGGCTACCTGTAAAAACTTAATTTAAATTATTTATATTAAAATAAAATGAAACATTTTTTTTGAGCAACCAAAATTGGTTTGCCCAAATAATATCCACACCGTCCCCCGTATTTTCTCTTAAGTTCCACAAAAACCACCCTCCTTGCGTGGGAAATTCTCTCTTCGCGGGTGGCACACATTTATTGCTGTACTGCGAACGACGAACGAAAAGAGCAGCAGC
>VNJV01009157.1:0-15453 GCA_008042635.1 Drosophila nikananu | reverse complement strand
ATTTTCAGATTTTCTTGGAAATTACACATATTAGCACTTGGAAAAGGCATTTTCTTGTTGATTTCGATTGTTAATTAAGGTTTTTCACTTTGAAGAATGTGATTTGCTGACGTAGCTCAGAAAAACTAGAAATGACGCACGAAAGCTGGGCTTAACTCGCAGTTTTCCTTGTTCTGCCTTTCAATTATTTTTCTGATAGTGGGCTTCTCTTTATTGCAATATTTTATTTTAATAAAGATATTGCTTTTCACTTCAGACCGTGCGTTTTACTTGAGAGCTCAATTTAAACTTTCTTTTCTTTTAGAAAAATTCTGTATACTTGAATGTCTAGTTTGAAATAATGTCGAAAAAATCGATGTTTTCGACATAAAGGTTTTTCTTGACGATGTTTTCCGATGTTTTTCGATGTTTTTGTTGAAACATCGGTTGAATATTGCCTGAAGAAGTTAAGATTGTCGGTTAGGGCAAAGTCTGGTCATACTGCTGTCTGCTTAGAAAAAGGCCGGGAGATTTAAAAATAAACTTAATAACTTAATGACATAAATGTTTAAATTAATCAAATGTTTAACTTAATTTTTTCTGTAACTATCATGTAAATAAGCGTAAAGATAAAAAGCGCTCAAAAAGTACGCTTTTCTGAAGGTCAAGTTCAGTTTCTCCAAGTTCAGCTATTCTTATCAGCAGAGCGCTTGGCATTAGCTATTACTTCCTGATTCGCTTAGCTTGGGAAATGCATTTCTCTTGCGATTTCAGTTGAATTTTGATTTCACTGTGAACCGGGTCAACAAAATCCACACTTTCGGAATGGAATACTTCTTCGTAATACTAACTCTGCTGTTAGCTTCAGACTTGTCTGTACAAGTCGTAACCAAACCCAAGTCGCCCAAGGATATTCCAAAAGAGCCTTTAAAAAATAAAACGGAAGTAACCCCCGTTGCTGGTACACAAATCGCCACCATAACCGCCGCACCGGAAAAACTGGCAGAGGTCCATATTGACCAGCACAAAACCATCCGGATTAGCAAAGGAGATCTGGATGATCTGCTGGATGTTTATATGGGAAAAATAGCTGAAAGCGCCGCCACTATTAAGGATAAGGAACACGAGATCAACCAACTGCAGTCCAAGGACCAAACAGACGATGAACTCCTGAAGAGATTCGAGAATCTCACAGAGACCTGCAATGCTCAGAACGCTTCCCTTGCGACAGAGATCACGGAGAAGGACGAGAAGATCAAAGAGCTGGAGCAGAAAGTTAAGGTCTACGAGACCCGCCTGAAGAGAAAACAACATCTGGTGACCGATCTCAGGAAGCAAAATACTTCCAACGTCCTACTGATTGATCATCTCAAGGGAAAGGTTATATATTTCCAGAGGAAATTTCGGGAGAAGAGGAACGACCTGCTGGCGGACTGGGAGGCGGCCACTACAACATGTGTGCCTTATGGTACCTCGCCCGGCATTCACCTGATTCAACTACCACATTTTCTTCCCTTTTTGGTGGCCTGCGAGGGTCAAACCGCAGCTGGACCCGGCTGGATGGCCATTCAGCGAAGGATGGACGGCTCCGTGAACTTCTTCCGCAACTGGGATGCCTATAGCAAGGGCTTTGGCAAGCTCAACGGCGAGTTCTTTATGGGTCTGGAGAAAATCCACCGCCTGACAACATCCCAGCCCCACGAGTTGTACATTAGCTTTAAGAGATTTGGCGGAGAGACGAGCTATGCCCACTACGATGACTTCCTTATCGGCAGTGCAGAGGAAGGCTACGAGCTGACGCTGCTGGGTCACTATCAGGGAAACGCCAGCGACGCCTTGCGCACCCACGACAAGATGAAGTTCTCGACCTTCGACCGGGACAACGATGTTTTTACACACATGAACTGTGCGCTGCACCATCATGGAGCTTGGTGGTATGACTTCTGCTCTAGGAGGTAAGGGGATCGTTATTTAGCTTACTGAAGTCTTAAAACGGATCTTAAAAAACTTTATTTTTCTCAATATTGTTTCTCAAACAGCAACTTAAATGGAAAATACTTTAAGGAGGAGGTGGACAATGCTCAGGGCATTTACTGGGAGCCCTGGTACAGCTTTCGTTCCCTCAAGTCCGTGCAAATGCTCATTCGTCCCAAGAGCCAGATGGAGCTGAGGGACTGGGAGTCCAAGGCCAAGCGAAGACCCAGGAATCTGTGATAGGAAACTAATCCATCGAATAATTTGTATTTTTGCTACAAATTTATCTATTTATATGTATATATAAATCTCACTTCGAAGCCGAAAAACTCATTAATATCTGTAGTCTCGCCCGCCATCCACTCGACGCCCCCTTTGGACAAATGATTGGCTTTCGATTTTGTTTTCAGCCTCGCTCTAGGGGTAATTACTTCGTCACAGTTCACTGGATTTCGCTCTAGACATTTGTGTTTGCTTTTTGCATTGGATGGGTGCAATTAATTTTCATTTTCTGCTTCGTAATTGGTTCTGCTGCAACAATTTAATGGAATCTAATTGAGTGTGTGTTTGCGCACAGATGAAATAACTTTGGGAGACGCCGACTCATTTGTCACTTGCACTTTCCTCAACTCAATTGGAGTCAATAAACAGCCACAGAGTCGGTGCAGGCACTTAATCAATATCGGTTTACGAATTCGGGAAAGAGTTATGTGTTCAGCCAGTTTTAAGCGAGAAATTCTAATTCCAACTGACTGAATCCAGTTCGAGTTGAGTTCGATATAAAGAAATAAACCCTGTTTATTGTCTAAATTTCAAAACAATTGCTTTAATATACATATATTTAACCTTAGGCATAGGTATATTTTTGGTTTCACTTTCAATGACTGGTTCTGGCTCGTAAACCAGTTACAAGCATTCAACTAATGGCCAGATAATCGTCCGATTACAGAACTTGAGAAGCAACACTTGCTAGCTAGTTATCAGACACACTTCGACTGTAAATAAATACATTATACTTAGTGCCAGATCGACGATATGATTCCAGCACGCTAACTCTTTACAATTGCCTTGTAAATATTGTCAAGTGCAGGGAGGGGAGACCTTTGAGTGGCGCGGCGCGGTCTACTTCTCGTCCGGGGCCTGCCCCTCGGTGCCGTGCTCCCGCTTCTTGTGCCATCGCAGGCTGGCAAACTGGGCGAAGCGCTTGTGACAGGCACTGCATTTGTACTTCTTCACCGTCAGGTGCAGCTCCGTGTGCTTCTTCAGGTTTCCGTAGGTTGTAAATGCCTTGCCGCACACCGTGCACAGGTGCTTGCGGATCGCCCAGTGGGAGTTCATGTGATCTGTGAAACGATTCTTTTCGTAGAATCCCTTCGCACAGATCGGGCAGTGGAATGTCGACTGGTTAAGGTGCCGTCGCCGGTGGATGTCGAAGAAGGACCAGGTCTTGAAGGACTTGCCGCACAGGTCGCAGATGTAGGGCCGCTCGCCGGTGTGGCTGCGGAGGTGAATGGCCACCTCCGTGGACGTCGCGAAACGCTTGTCGCACTGCTCGCAGGCATAAGGGAAATCCTGCCGATGTCGCCGTATATGCACAGTCAGGTTGCACGGCATCTGGAAGCCCTTGCCACAGAGCGTGCATATGAACGGTTGCGTGCCATCGTGAGCTGAACGGTGGACCTTGTACTGATCACAGGTCTTGACCAGCTCCGAGCAAACATCGCAGCGGAAGGGTCCCAGGTTCTGCTCCAAAAACTCCGACAACTTGGCATGCAGCAGGGGAATGCTGCTACTGGAGTCGGCGGTGAGTATTTTCCGCTTCTGAGCCGAGAAATCCTTGCGCAGATCAAACAGCGTCTTCTCCAGCTGCTCGGCGGCGTATGATGTGTGAAAGGTGGTGTTCAGTTCGTCCAGCATTTGGGCCAACGCCTGGCTGCGATATGCATTCGAGCGGAAGTCGGGATGGTCCACTTCCCACAGCGCCGAGTAGTTGCGGTAGATCTCCACGAACTGCAGCTGGTCCTCGGCAGTGGCAAACTGTATGGAGCTGGCATCGATAAACTTGGTCTTTTGATTGGTCTCCACCACCCCGACTTTCTGGAATACCCAACAAATTAGTTTTCCTGGCTAATTGCTAGCTTATCGCATTCTACCTTGCTGATCTTCATGAAGATCTGCTCCTGCAGTATCGGCTGCAGGAACTCCATCTCGTCGTAGCACCACAGCTTGGGCAGATACAGTCCCTTGTGCTTGATCACCATGCGCAGCTCCTTGCGGTAGCGCGTCCTCAGCTTCTGGATCTCCTTGTAGCACTCTTCGCCGCTCAGCTCGTAGCTGAGCTCCTCTTGCAACTGAACGGATATCTCCCGGTACAGATCCTTCTTGCAGCAACTGGCATAGTCGTAGTGCTGCGGATTCCACAGGCACTCCAGCCTCTTGAAGGCGTCCAGTATAAAGCTGAGCACATCGCGGTAAAGAGTCGACTTGCCGTAGGAATCGGCGTCCGTTTCGCAGGACTTTTCGCTCTCGGTGGTTTCACCGGAAATCTGAAGATTAATTTGAATATAAACATTTTTTACTTCAAGCTGATTAGTACAATCACATACCTTGGCCTCTCTCTCCGCTCGCTTGTTCTCAATGACGCCCCTGAGGAAGTGCATCCTGTCAAAGTACCACAGCCGCGACTTGTACTTGCCACCAAGGGCATTCAGCTTGGTCAGCTCGCGGCGGTATCTGCCGCGCAGCTCCTTGACCACGGCAAAGATTTCGGCTCCGGAGAGCCGCATGTGGCAGTGACATTCCAGCGGAGCAGCTAGCTCTCCGTAGACGCTACGCTTGGCATTGTATTTGTAGTCCGGATGCCGGGGATTCCACAGCTTCTCCATGCGTTCATATTCTGTCAACAGAGAGCTAACAAACTCGCGATTGCGTTCCAGTTCGCGACGGGTTCGCTGGGGGAGAAATAACAAAATATTGGTTATATGTTGATGTTCCTCATAGATTAAAAAAACAAAACATGAATAATAAGATTACAAGCCATTAAGTGGAGCTAATGATGGGAGTTGTTTACTCACCGTTTGGAAATCCAGGCTGCTCGCCACGCTGCTGGTGGGCGAGGTGGGCGGCAGGGGAGTTGGTGGCGTGGCTGGCGGCGTCATTTCCAGAACATTCTTCTCCGGCTGCTCGATCGGGTTCGTCTCCGCCTCCGCCTCCTCCATCTCCAGCTCCTCTATCTGCAGCAGCAGCTGCTCCTGCTCCGCCTCTTCGCCGCCCTTTGCATTCTCGTTTGCCGCCTGACGAAGCTTGCGCTGCATTGCCTGCATAAAGATGTTGAAATATTTCGCATAAATAAATAAATTTGTTACAGTTGCTGTCCGGCGGCGGGATTAGCAGTGCCACATGATCTCGTCCGGGGGTTTTTATCGTATATACACAGCCAGGGGAGTCGTAAACAAAAAGCGAAAGTCCCCACTGCCTCCTCCCTCACTGTCTCTCTCTCTGCTTACTCGATTCTCGAATATCAGCGGCTATTGGCCTTTGTGTCGTCGTCGTCACCGTTCTTATCGCACTTGCAAATGGCCAGACCGACTTCCATATTCCCCCCCATATACACATATATATTGTATATATCATAAGGCATGTGTGTCTCTATTTGTTTGTTCGTTTTCTATATTGTGCTGGCGGAGAAGAGTACACAATACACAAGACTGTGCCCCCAGAAATAATATATAATATCGTGTTTCTACTCCACTCGGAAACCTCTCAGTTTTAGTTCTTAGATATTTCGGAAGTAATAATCTCTGGAGAATGAGCTTTAAAACAGTTCAAGGGCATTAAGTAGGCCGCCGATGATAAATCCTCAAAGTTGACCAGTGAAAATAATTATTAACTATTAAAATGGAAAATCTAGAAGAGCCATTGCTTTGATATAAATCTTAATTAAGTTGGAATTATAATTTTTGATGATGAATAAAGGTTTAAGCAATACTATTACAGGAAAATATCTTAATTTCTGTTTCTAAAGGTCTTTATCACTAATTATTTTTAATTTTAAAGTCTAGAATTCTGTATACGAAATTCCAACTTCTAAAGGTTTATTAATCTTTCTCCTTTGAAAATTACGAAACAGAACCCGACCTACCCTCATATGTTTTAAGTACTCGAGAACAGTTGTCGATAAGGTTCCACTGGCCTAATTAGGAATTCGCAAGACCCAAAATTAAAGGCGAAACGAAATTTGTTTTCGGCATGCAAATGTTTTGTTCCGACAAACATTGCATATGGGTAAACGTATCCCCCATACGATGAGCAGTTCTAACCAGTTTTCACCCGATATGCGTACAGCTGAAATTGGGCTTAATATAAGGCGTTCAACACCCTTCTTTCCACTTCGTCTCCTTTAATGGTTAATTTATTATTATTAAGTTTAGCAATTGGGTAGGTTTTATGTAGGTGAATTTGCCTGCTTTTATTCTTAAAGAAGATGTCTTAACATAAAAAATAATTAACCTAAGATAGAAACTAAATATTTTAGTAAGAGCATTTGCAGTTACGGCTTCAGTTCGCTTTATTGCCGTCCAGTTTATCGTTTAGCCATAATTGGTAATTGAAGTTGTCGCCTGATTGTCTTGAAATTGAGGTGACCAGCACAACAGTCGTTGATATTTTAGCCTCTTGATTTGTATTCCCGGTTGTATTAGGCCCAACCCCCCCCAGACCTACACCACCCACAAAACGTCGATAAGGCTAATGGGCCGCTAGATAAAGTGAAACGTGGCCCAAAGGCATTAAGAGTTATGGCCGATTTTTATTTAATGTGTTATTAATTGTGCTGGCCGTTTGTGGGTCAAGTTGTCTTTGAGTAATGAAGGTAATTGAGTTACAGGATATTGGAAATAACAAACAAATACTTAGAAAACTCTCTCTCTCTCTCTCTCTGTCTTTATCTTTGAATTAAAAAACCCCACAGCTCTTCATTGGATATTCCTAAAGTTGTACACATGGGGTTAATGGCCCTGATTAATCGACACCCAACTAATCCAGCAACCAATCACTCATTCAGCCATCGAACCGGCCCCTGACCTTTTACCGAAACCAAGGAAGCTAACTTTACTTTACATAGCTAATTGAATAACTGAAAAATTCGCAGAAGGGAGGAAAAAATGCCCAGGCCTTGGCCCCAATTAAAAATGCAATTTCAAACGTCGAAATGAAAGTTTCACCCTCCACTCTATCCACTCTCCTCAATCGCTCTCTGTGGCAAAGCGAGCGAAAACATTTTCATTTCGAGCGACTGGAGCGAGACCCAACTGGGGGTCACACCCACTCGACGCCAAGGACCTCGGAGCACTCGCAGCGCGCCCATCGGAAAGGTGAGCAGAGTAAACCCATTAAAAGCAACCCCAAACCGGGCTGACCCTGCCATCCTTGACGTTTGTCTGCCTGGCAACAGGAAATAGTTCCATATCGTAGCTGCATTGCATTGCATGGGGCTAGACTCCCACATGCGTTCACTCTAGTCCACATTCACAGCCATATCCACATCCAAATGGTGCAAATGGTTGAACAGCTGTTTTATTTTATATTTTTTCATCTATTCCCTTGGTGCAAGGGGTATGTAGGAATTATCATCGAGGTTTTAAAATGTTTTTTTGAAGATTTATAAGATTTTTAAAGAGTTTTTAGCTCTTGCCAAAGGTTGCTTCGAGAAGCATTTCCTAAAACCTTTTAATTAGAAATAGTTAATAAATTTGTTTAATAAAACTTGTAACTTTAAATACCCTTAAACACTATCCCCCATCCAGAGCATTCTCTGTTCGTTTCCCCCAAGTCAACTATTTTCCTTTCTTATTATTTTTCATATTGGTGCAACAAAAGAGCCAGCAAACAAAGGCATGGCTGACCAGGGTTAGATGGTTTCAAGTCTCCCCAGTCTGGCCCTAGACAACCCCATGGAAATGTGGGGTGTGGCTGTCCAAGAGCCCAGCCTTGTCCGTCCGGAATTCTCCCTTGCCTGCGTCACGGCTGCGGCTGCGGCCACTGTGTGTTTACCGAACACGCAATTGAAATAATTGATCCAGTTAACAAAATTGCATAAAAATTCAATAAACAACAACAGCAGCAGCAGTGAAGCTCCGTATTCCGGGGTGAATTTCGCTCGATATGCGATAGTATATTGAAACCCGATCGCAGAGCAATCTTATTGAGTTAAGTTGAGTGTTCTCCCCCTTTATGTTTATTTATAAATTGCTGAATCGAAGAGGGGGTCTATCGGTCGAAACTCGTTAGAACTGTCAGAGTCTTGAAATGTGAACTGAAGATGAGGAAGGGCTCGTAGGAGGGGGATCATTGCATTGAAGCCATAAATCTATATTCAACCACAGAAAGGGAGAATGGAAAATGGATTTGTTTGGAGTTCAAAACAATTAAGTAGGGAATGGTTAATAGGAAGAAAATGAATGAATATTTCTTAGTAAGAATAATCTATACGCTTTAGTTGTTTAATTAACCTGGAAATTTTTAGGCATCTGATAGATTTGTAGAAATTAATATGTGAAAAAGCATTAAGTGCTCGACTATGTTAAAGGTTACTGGGTTTTCATAAGAGAATAAGATCTTATGGCTTAGACAGTTCTTTGATAAGACACACTTTTATTTAAGTTCAGTTTCTTGAAGGAAGTTCTTAAGTCTAGAAAAGAACCAACTATATTCCTTAAAGAACACTCGCTTCCCCATTACAATAATTTATTTCGTGATTTTTGTCCTACTTCCTCTTTAGTCGATGTTAAAATTCATTAAATTCTTCGATTAGCTTCACTCTTTCAATACCGATTATAAAATTCTGGAATCCATGGTACAAAATAATTCCAGACTAGAACCATTCTACGTCCGTGCAGCAGCTGCGTCATCGGGCGGCTCTTCAATTAAAAGCTATTGTTTATTGCATTTGTCACCAAGCGAATAATAATAATAACAATAATAATATGCGGGCAGCAGCACCAATCAAAAGTTCCTTTGAAGATGTTGCGATGCGATGCGATTGGGAGCATCGAATTAATTAATGGAGACTCTTATTTCGATACATTTTCATTCCCACCAAATGCGAGGGTGATTATCAGATGTAGAGCAATTGGACAAGGAATGTGCCAGCTTAGGAACTTTCAGGGTTTTATTTGTGCAAATAAAAGATTCATGGGAAGGCCCCATTAATGCGACGCTTAATGCTCGGTACCATTGTAGGGCTTTTTGGCCCCGAAATGGTGTCAACACACGGCCCCCGCCTCTCTGTTTGATTTGGCCCCAGGGAGGGCTTTAATTGATCGAACGGCGAACAGCGGCATTCGCCGAGTGTCTTGTTTACCATATAGGCTGGGTTTATGGGTCTCGGGACAAGCCCGGCTCCCATTTATGTATGCTATATAAAATTATGCCCCCTCAAGCCATATGACAACGAGGAACAAAGGCATTCGCCAGGCGCTTGCGGTGGCAACGGCGACATGCAAAATCCGGGAGAACACGAGACTCAAATGTAAATGTAATAAAGCCAACGTGAGCTAATAAATTATGAAGAATATTTCAGTTTTTTTTTCACGCAACCCGTGGCCGGGTTCCGTTCTGTTTTATGGCCAAGCATAAAACTCGTCCACGCCCTTGACGAAAACGACGAAAAATAAACCTATGGGAAACCTTATAGAGAACATACCGTACAGGAAGCAACCGGGAAGCAAACAAAGCGAAAGCCAGATTCAAAGATAATACCGGGGGGCATTAAGTGCAATCAATTTCTGACAAAACACAACAGACTAGGTAAATGCGCCCGGCACAAAAACTTTAAACAAATAACTTCTGTCAGTCACAAGGCTGCATTAATTAAATTAGACTGATTATAAAACCCCCTCAGCTGATCGATCGGGCCCCGGACTATAGCGGGTGGAAAGCGACTTAAGCTCCCCAGCTCCTCCTTTCCAGAAGTGCTCACATGCCGAAATGTTTAGTTAAACTTGTTAATTATTTAATAGGCATGGATGTGGCCGATAAAAACTGAAGCATTTGCTGTCAACATGTCCTCGTTTTTTGTACCATGATTAACGTGCACATAAATCGAAAATTTCCGAGACCGTAGCCGAGCCCGGAGATTTTGAAAGGTTGAAAACAAATTATCGCCTGGAGGGAGACGATAACAAACAGAGCGCATTGATACGAGTATACACCCGACTTAAGATAAGATTATGGCCGATGATGATATATGGGATGATTCCTGAGTGCACAACTTTGATTTCGGTTGGATAAGCGATGATTTAAATGGGTTCTCTATACTGACACAATCTAAAGCAAGCACCTAATCGATGGTTATAAGAAATAACCTGATATTGCTTAGTCTTTCTCGGGAAACCTATAGAAACGGGGGTTTCTGGAAATGGAGCATTATGGTATAGACATTCAGTAGCACTTTCAGCCGATCGCTAGTTTTATTTCGATTCGCTGACGTTCAGCCGGACAATGATTTATGGCCTGTGAATAATTTTATGGCAGGTGCTCTAAAAATTCCAATTTACAAGTGTTTAAATGAACATTAAAACCTCCTTAGTTATGAGTTACGCGGTACTTTCTTATCTCTAAGCCATTTTCAATAGCCGACAACAATCGACAAAAATCTAAAATTATTTTATTACCCCCCAATAGAGATATTGGCCAACGCGAGACTGACGATGAATTATATGGCGTTGGAATGATAATGGCTATGGGCGGCCTGTCAATGTCTCACGAACGATTGATAGTCCGAACAAACAAATGCATGTACATTTTAAGTTACTTAAATGGGGCGGAGAGGAGGGAGCTAATAGAAGGGTTTATGGATAAAAATCATAGATTTCCTTTTATGTCGTTGATAAAAATATATCAATAATTATATATAATCTTTTGTAAAATTTTGGTTATAATATTATGATTTGTTATTGTAACTAAGGATTGTTATAAAAGTGAATTATACAGGTCTGAGTACTTTTTTCTAAGGTTAGAACTTTAAATCGAAATTGACCGATTATTTTCGATATAAGTACCCAGAACAATCGATATTATATTTCTTTAGACAAACATTTGTTATAAATCTCTATATACATATTTTATAAAGTGCCAATTAAATCTCTTATACATATATATTTTATAAAATGCCAATTTATTATTTAGTTTTCTTCTATTCATTTCAAATTCCTGCACCACTGTAGCGTCTATGAATGCTTACCAAATCGAAGCTTAGATAATTTTCCCCTATTTGTTTACCTCTTTGGGGTCTAGATAAAGCCCAGCGTCGGCCGACAAGCTTGCCCAATGTGCGCTGATAGTAGCAAAACCGAAAAAACAACAGAATTACCAATACTGTCTACTGCAAGTGCCAGAGCCTACGGGCAAATAGAAAATGATTTTTATCAACGTTTCCATTTCTATTTCCGAGAGCTCTGTTATTTCGCCGGGCACCCACCGCTCAATGCCCCGGATATCGGGCCTGCGATAATAATAACCAACATTTTAATGGTCTCCGGTATGCGCAATATACAAGTGTACACACATCCATACACTTTCCCCATAATGCCTTGATGACGACAAATGCATTCACATTACTCATACACATATTTATCCGTACTATTTTCCTTTAATTATTATTAAATTATCTCGTGTGTGGAATTATTATTTATTGACACTTACATTACGTCAACGAGAGTGCATACTATTTTTGGCCAAGGGGTAAAAGATGAAATAATAATAATTTGAGAGCCGGGAACAATTTCCAATAAAAGCGTTGATATTTTAAAAGGTTATTATCACCTCTAAACCACTGACGAACGAACATCAATGAATAGGTATTTAAAGGCAGACTAGAGTGCCTGTCAAGGCTGAGAAAGCAATTTAACTCTTTGACAATTGAAGAGTATTTATTTTAGTGATTAGTTTAAAAATATTCCCAGCATATTGATTTATGAAGGGATATATTAACATTAGATATATATTAGGGGAGATACAATTTCTAAGGTTTAGAGTTACTTTGTAATGATAACTTTAAAAAAAACAAGATACATTTGAGCTATACTTTGATTTTTTTTTTAAATTGTATTAAACTTATATGTTGATCCACAAATAATACATTTTCAAAAGCTACTTCTGAATATATAAAAGATAAAATAAACTTTATAGGTTTATAAGACCACAAAAAAACATTTTTGAACCTTGCCCAAAAAATCTGTGGGGGAAATATACTATGCAGACTATACACCCCACGATATGTGACACCATCCACAAGTTCAGTATCTGTCGGTTGACATAAATAATCATTTTAATTACCATTTAATAGCCTTTTATTTTTAAAAATCGCCTACAGAGCAAAGGCCTCCGCCAAAACAAAGAATATTTTGACGGGCTGTTTTCCAAAAATCTCCGAGTGTTTGTGTCCCAATTTTCGAGTATTTTTCAGCCTCTTTTACTATACGTTTTATATGTGCATATACAAGTATATTTGTTTTAACACGTAAATACATATATAAATAAGCGTACAGATGTGTGAGCAACAAAAGATATTGTTGTTGGGTTTTCTTCAGTCAGTCATTTCCATGTCCACAAAAAATGGAACAAAACAAAAGTGAAAATTTGAAGAAAAAGCTAAAAAATTGCGTCGCATTGGAAAAGGAAAAATAGCAGGGCAACAAGACTGACTGACTGACAAAACGCCTCCCTGTTTGCCAGTTCCTCCAACATAAAAAAATAAAATAAAATATAAGAAAAGGCCACGGACAGCAAACGGGACTTAAAAAGGGGAAGACGACGGAGAACAAAAGCGAGGCATGAGCGGGCAAAATGCGCGACACACTTTTGCTCAATATTTTGTGTGTTGTGTGCCATTGCGCCGTTATTTTGAAGGTCAAGTGACCAGGGGAAACGAAAACCTTCTCCGGAACTGCCTGGGCGCAGTCCGCCCATCCCCTCACCCTTCCTGCCACCCTCCTCCCGAGCAACGGAAAGCCAATTTTGCATTACAAAATCGAATGAAAGGGGGAAGGGCAAAAACAAAACACAAAACAGAGCACAGGGAGAGCTCGCTAAGGGCAACATTAATAACATTTTTTGTCCTATACGAAATTGTTGTTGAAATATATTTAATAAAGTTTTTCGGTATTAAAAGAGTCAAAATGTTTTCTATTAATTTTGAATAAAATAGTATTTTAAAACACAAATTAAATTGGAAATTTTGAAAAACCACTACATTTATAAGCCTTCTAAATTTAGTTTTACTTTGTAAATTCCATAAGGAAAAAATAAATTAAATACGTAACTTTGGTGATAATTCCGACTCTTTCCGAATCTAAGCCCTATTTACCGAACTCCCACTGTACTTAATAAATTATTAAAATGCTATTTCTGCCAGAGTAATTTGTCGTGCGATATTTAAGGAAGCACTATAGTAGCGTGTGCCCACTGTTAGCCCATTGGGTGATTAGCTTACCACGCGTCGTGTCTCATAGCGCGGCAACGGAGGAGTTGTAATCGGCGGGGGAGCAACTCCCTCCGCAAGCGGATTCAATGGCAAGTGAGTGGGCGGAGACATCACCATGTCGTGTATCAGGGTGAAGGCATCGGGCTCGGGATGTAGTTCCAGGTGCAGGGCCTGCAGCTCATCGCCCGTCGAAATGTCCGCCGAGGGCGGCGGCGAGGGTGGCAATGAATTTTCCACCACGTAAACCAAATCTATTTCTGGCGCCACGGCTTCCGTGGCGGTTATGTGCAGAGCGGTGGGGGTCGCCGGCGGAAGAAGGCTCATTAGCTGAACGTCCAAGTCCGCCTCTATGGGCTCCCAGTGGCACTCGTCCGCCTTCTTCTGTGGTGTACCCTCCAGCGGGTACATTTCCGGGCAGTCCAGCTCCATGATCACCAGATCGGTCTGCGTTTGCTGCTCGGACCGTTCCTCGGCGGTGACGGCGTCGTAGCGCCGCCTCACCTCCTGGGTGTGCTGCTCCCGGACATGGTCCATAAACACGGAAAACTGCAGGCAGATGGCCGGACAGAAGGCGCAGTTGAAGCCGAAGCTCTGGACGTCCGGCGAGGCGGTGATTTCCCCGCACTTGCGGAAGTACGCGTAGTCCTCCAGCTGCCAGCTCAGGGACTGCGTCGACTCCTGTAGCGCCATCATCTCTGCTCCCACTTGGCGTTTGAATCCTCACTAATAAATTTTCACAGTTTTCTACTTGGCGCACTCGCGACGTACGAACGGCCGAGAACCGATGCGAGCCCGGAGCTTTCCGTTTCAACTTGTGATCCAAACAACCGGCAAATCTGAAATGCGGTGTGACCTAGTGATGCCGAAAACATCGATGTTTTCAACATCAAGGTTTTTCTTGGCGAAGTTTTCCGATGTTTTTCGATGTTTTTTTTGATGTCGATGTTAGGCGATTCATCGATGTTTAATGTTCGATGTTGCATCACTAAGCCTTGATTGTGACAACCCCACCCCATTTTTTAACACCATGCAGCTAGGTCACCCCTATTAATCCACCGTGCACGGGAATGGACGAAGCGGTACCGGTAATTTTACCTATTCGTCCATTCCCGTGCATGGTGGTAAACAAATGGGGTGGTAAAATTTACCGATTCGTCCTCTCCCGTGCATGGTGGGGTAATCGAGGTTTTCTCTTGGCGATGTTTTCTGATGTTTTTCGATGTATTTTTAATCCCAAAGTTAAGCAATGCATCGATGTTATATTTTGCCAACAGCGACGACCATCAACATCGATGTTTTCGGTCGAATCTCACTAGTGACCGAGGCGAGACTTGACAGTGTGGCGGGTTAGTGTGACCGTTGCATGGAGCGATTAAAAAATCATGAGCGAGCAGCGTTGCCAGACTTTGTCATGTTTAGTCTTTTAAAGTGTGACCGCTCTTTCTACTGTTGTTCGGAATTTTATGAGAGCCAATGATAGGTCATACTTTGTTGACAACCGGCAAAATTTAAAACTGAAGACACGATCATCATTTGATGAATCGTCGTTGATTAATAATTGTCCGTAAGATATTCGCATGCGTTCTGGCGGCTGCGCCTGCCTTGGACAGCTCCCAGTACATGTCTAAGGAACTCAGATGATTAGATATGGGCTCTATTAGGCAAGGGCGGGATCCGCGTGTTCCGTTCAGGGAGAAACATAATGGCTCCAATGGCCATATACATGGAGGAGAAGCTGGTTATCTTGGTTATTTTTGAATCTGCTCTTAGTCCCAAGTCCTTTAATGTTTTATAAAAATTTTTATTCTTTATCGCTGCGCGTTATGGAAATACTAAAACGCGCCCCCAATTAATGACAAGCTGTTTCAAACCATTTGCCTGTCGCTCTCTCTCACTGTTTTGCCACAGTTATGTTCTATCTGGATACTATGCTTTAATAAAACTACTTCATAAAATAAAGGAGAGCTAATGTAAAAGTGTAAATTAGGTTTTTTGTCACAGCCCAAATAAAACATTTA